>APFE030962955.1:0-13287 GCA_000404065.3 Pinus taeda | reverse complement strand
AAGAATTATTCATTTGTGTAATGTAAAGGAGGTTTCCCCCTCGAAGAGGCTTATTTTGAAGTCGTTGATCTATCTCTTCTTCTATTTTGTGAGTTAGTTTCATAAAAAAATTGACAACGAAGAGTGTTTTGTCTTTTTAAATAAGAGAAATATGAATGTAGGAGTAACGCATTGTGCCTATTTTGACTAGGATGAATACAAATGTATGAATAAATAAGTACAGTGCACACAAATATGAATCATTGAATACAACCTGTCTATTCACAACACAAGGAAAATGATGAAGGATTGTTAACCAAGGGCCAAGCGATCCATGCAGGCCTAAAATTTCAAATCCCCTATGTCTGTCAAATGAAAATTTGATGATGTTTTTGCATTTTTCATGCTCTTCATTTTACGTTTTATCCAAATACATGAGTTCCAACCTCCCCTTATCATTTTCATTTTGCCATTCTTTTACTGAAGAGTTTATTTAATATACACTTGTTAATAGAAGTACATTTTTTTTATAACCATTTATCTTTGAAGGGTTAGATGAATATATTACAAGTCTTTTATGTGAGAGTTTTTGAAAAGTTTTCCATTTTATTTTCTGATCTAATTTGTCTAGCATACCGTAGGGATTCATTGAAATCACAATTTTGACGGGTGAACTCTTCATAATCGAAGTGCTCTAGGGGTTCCTAAGGGTGTTGAATCCATATATGCAGTAAACAAAATCAATTTAAACAACACAAATCAAGATTTGACCATAAACATTTTCATTGGAGTCTAACCAGAAATACACCAGAAATTCCAAAAATTTGCACTTAAAGACTACTCCAATGAATATATGCCCTTCCAAATGAAATTAAAACCAACCCTTCAAATTTGAACACTACTCACCACATTGTCTAAGCCATCCCAGGGCAATCAATAATTTTTAGATTTTAGAATTGAAATTGTATTACAATTTCAAGATATCCCTATCCAATTTAAGCCAAAATAAGTTGAAAAAAAGAGGATTAGAAAAAGGGAAAACTATTAGACTAGCACTAAATTATCCTACTAGGAAAATCGTGATTAAAAAAAAAAAAAAAACCAAAACCATTTAATATCAAATCACATCATTAACACTTATATATTTTATGTCCATAATAGTTTAAATAATGAAAGTCCCATCAATACTAACGAGGGAGACTACTACTAAATTAGCCTGCTAGAAAAATCAGGATCAAAAACAAGAAATCAACGTTAACCATTTTATATCAAAGCACATCATTAACATCTATATATTTTATGTCCATAATGGTTTAATAACGAAAGTCCCATCAATACTAACGGGGAGCAGAGGCATGAAAAAAGCTTCTCTCAAATTTATTTTATTCATTAATAGGGGCTTTTTAGGAAATCACCTTTTGCATTAAAGGAGATACTATTGGACATTAATACAATTCTTTTATTTTTTTGTTGACAACTATCGATCACTTAAGATGTGTTGAACTTAACTCACTTGTTTACAATTATTTATAACTACAATTATGAAGTCCTTTTAAAAATGTTAAGAACATAAGAAATCCAACACCATTTACGATATATGGCATTCCATTCAAACTCGAGTTCTAATAGTTTCAGGGTGCTCCGATTGTAATGGATTTTAACCCATTTTCCCGAAGTTTGTGTAAAAAAGAAAAGCAAATTTTCCCTTTGGGAAAAAATTGTGCACCTCATCTAGTTATTGACATCCATGTTTATTAATTAAAATTAGTGCTCATTTTATCATATTTGTACCTCTTCTAAGTTTTCCAATCTGTGACGAATGTAGTGAATTTGTAGCTATAGGATTTCGCATAAATTTTATCTTTGACTTGAATTATGTTATGCCATTACTCGACCAGAGATTACTATAAAAGAATGGGCAATTGATTAATATTTAATATATATTTCAATATTAATTTTTCTTGCAAGATAAACCTATGATCTGTAATGTTATAATGGTTAAGAAAACAGTCAGATTAAAACCATTATTAGAAGTGATTTGATTAATAAATTTGTTTCCATAACTTAATATTATTGAATTGTTTTTCACATAAATAAATGAGTACACTGGAAAATAATTTCTTGTATATTAGAGTTTCAAATTGGCGAGATCAAATATTTTGAAAAACTCTTGAAAATAAAAATACAATTACTAAAATTTCATAAGTTCAAATCATATCTAAAGTTTCATAAATTAACAATTTAATTAATTTATTTTCCTCAAAACTTAAAATTAGGTATTTGAAATGACTTTGTAATTCGTTCGTAAATACAAGGATCATGCATTCCAATAGTTCTTGCAAACTATACCGCTTATAGATCATCTCCCAATCACTCTGGCATCATAAACACATTTTAGTCATCGGATAACATTACAGTGTAAATCAAACAATGCCCCTCATAATTCATAAACAAAACTTCCAAACTAATGGAGAACACTATAAAAGAACATAACCAAACCAAAAAATTGAAAGTCAGAAGGAACACACCACAACAAACCAAGTATTCATACAAACCAAAGTATTCATGATCACTAAAAGTAGCAGTTACCCACCAATAAAACAAGAAATTATAACTGAGAAGGAAAAATTTGTTCTACTAGTGGTAATTACTGAGATTAGAAGCATCGATTCCTTGAGTAACTTCTTCGGCTGTGGAGCCCGATCCAAACCCACTAGAACCATCCTTTCTTGTTACAAGAGAAAGAAGTTTCATCATTGAATTGAATTAAAGCCCGCAGTGAACAACAACAAATCATTGATGAGAATAGGATTATGTTAAGAAACTAGCGGTATAATATGATCCTTTTATATATCAATCTCAAATTCGCATCAATGCCCTCTCAACCAACAAAACAAAAAATGTGGGCATGAAATATGTGGTATGGCAGAGCTGAGATGAAGGATGCACTAAATGAATGAATATTCTTACTTGTGAGCCATTCGGCATGGATGGAATTCACCAACCACAATCTTTTCTCTTCGAACAAATTCCCTACTTCTTCAATATTCCCGGTCTCAAAGTTGTTCAATTCAACTCTCGCTTTTGCACGATTAATTTTTGACCCCATGAAATACTCTCCCATCTCTTTTGAACTTCTGCAGACTCCATAACCTTAATCAAAACTTTCCTTTTTGGTACTCTAGAAATGTCAATCTTGAAATATGTTAGTGAAAGCTTATTAAGTTTCATTTGGATCTCACCATCTTTGGTGCATCAACCAATGTCCGGTTCTAGTCCACAACATCAACAATTTCGACAAGCTTCCCATAGTTAACAAGGGCTACGCAGTGAATCTCGACATAGCCTCTGAAAGGCATGTTGTCTTTGCATTCTTCTACTCGTCATGCTCTGCTAGGTGCCTATGCCTTCCCAAAGCACACTGAAAAATCCTTAGGGTGTTCTTTTTTCAATATTCCTAATCCACCAGAATGGATGGTACCTCACTTTGTCCACTCTCTTTACACTTCCTATGCAAACAATTATGAGCTTCTATATATAAAAAATATGGACCACCACCACGAACACCCTTCCTTTGTCAACCTATTGGCCTTGTACCTATTTAGGCTTTAAGATAATTTAATGCACTGCAACAATAATTTTCTTTGGAGGTAAATTCTAAGCTAATCTCTCAGTTAAGAGCACAAAAATTCCTTAAACGTGTCACCTGTTATAACTGCACTTTTATTACCAATCAAATTTCGCCATTCTCGTAGATTTTCCGTGTGATATTATGAAACTGGGGATTCGGGATCCCGAAAATGGGAATTTAGAGGCACTTGTAGGTTAATACAAGTATCATAGATGTTCATGGGTTGAATTTGAAATTAGGAATCATTTTGACAAATTCTCGATTTATAAGACAAATCAGGAGAATTGAATTTGAAATTAGGCATCATTTTGACAAATTCTCAATTTATAAGATAAGTTAGGAGAAAATTTCCACTCGCATTCAAATACATTCTGAAATCCAAAATATGTAACAGACCAAATTCCAGGCCTAGATGCATGTATTAAGTGATTCCTCATTTGTTGGAAAAGTAGAGAGGAGAAACAAAAAAATAACACACACAAACCATAGGAGTTTTTGCTTTTCTATTGATCACACAAACTTGATTAATTACAATGAACCTGGTGAGGGATATTTATACTTTTCCAACTAACGACTTACCTAAAATAACTTGACATGCACACTTACTAAATTCAACCTTTCCAAATATAGAGTGAACTCAAACTACTAATATTGGACTCCACTTAATTCACGCTGACTCAACTCAACTTAGACTCTAAATTTGGGCTACACTCCATGCAAGAGTAACTATTATTTCCAACAATTTAAACACGTGTATGGCCTTGAGGCACTATTGAATGATTCTGCGCCGCAGAAATTCACCAACTCACCAACTTGGTTACGCCGAAAAAGAAAAGTACTCTTTTGCAAGTGGGCACACAGCATGATGCATCCTTTAAATTCCATACCCTCTCATAAACGAGACACACCTGTCACACACTCGAATGAATCTTTTGGAAGTAGCCAACCAAGGTGGGGGCGAATATGCATTAAGCTGCAGACCCCATCGATATCCATAAGCTTATCTATGTTGTTGATTCCTTGAATATTCGGTAATTAGATGAACATGGGCGCAGTCAAACAACAATCCCTGAATATTCGATAATCTAAGGAACATGAGCGCAATCAATTATTTGACCGTGGCCATCTCCGTCTGATTGCCAAATATTTTGGGAATCAATAATCCATATAAGGATGCCATGTCGATGTAATAAGTCTTTCCCACCATTCACGGCCTTACCAACTTCGTTGCAGCTTTTGGCGTGCTTTAAAACAGGGGCAAGATATTTACCGCTAAACTGGGAGGTAACCATTCGTTGTATCAACCAGAGCCACAAAACCATATTTCACTTGGTAATCTATGTGAGGGTTTCACTACCTCATCCTTATCATTGTTTCTCAGTGTATCCTTGAATTTGTAAAATGGATCAAACACTTGCTTCTCCCTCCACCTCCAGTTCCACATCTTCTCATGGAAATTACAGTTACAATGCTTTTATAAATCATCACAACAACGACGTGAAAATAAAAATCGCTAGCCATATGTATCATCATCTTCTTTCCTAAGGATTCAAAGTGTTTCTTTTCTTGACTAGCCAAAATTGAAGCACGGAGAAAAAATAAACCCTCAAATAGAAGAAGTTATAGCAATAACCTTCTTCCACATGCCTATTTTCTCTCCTAGGTACACAAAATCCAGATGGTGTCTCGACAAGCTCCTTCTAATGTTGAAGTCGATGGAGTCATGTTCTGCCACCGTTAGTCGAAGCTCTAAGACACCATCAATAAATACTAGCAATTGCCCCAAAAGGTGCAAAGAGAGGCCAATAGGATTATTAAATTGTGATAATTTCAAGTACATGTACAATTCAACATCCCAATATTATCAGCCTTTCAAGGGAGAATATACAACTATTTAATAAAAAAATGAAAAGTGGAATCTCAACCCATTAATTGATTAACTTTGCAATGTCAATATCAAAATAGCACAATCAAATTGAGAATATAGCATTATTTCCTCAAATAAATAAAAAGATTAACTTAATTATTTAATTGGATCAATGGATAAGTACAAAAATGGATGAATAGAAATATAAGAGAGCCCAATAAAATTGTTAACTGTTTCATTTTAAAATATATTTTTATTTATTTATTCATTATGAATTGAATGATTTTAATTTATATAATTTATAAGCTTCATTACATGTAATAATATGGGAAACATACCATGGGTCAACATAACCATAAACTCAAAAACCATGTACTTTAACCTAACCACTTTGACTTTAACACTGAGTCAAGTTTACCTAACAATCAACCTTTAAACTTGACTTGGGAAAAATCTTCAGATTGAATCTGCAAAACTCTACAAAACTTACTGTCAATTTACTAGAGGTATGCTTCAAGCCTTAAAATAGTATGTCCCATTTACATATTGTAATAGCTCCATTACTCTTGGCCAAAAGAAATCTTACGACATAGGATATCAAGCCTATTTATAGGTTTCATTAGATGCAATATTATGGAAAACATACCATCGGTCATTAATACCATTTCCCTAAAAACCATTTATCATAGGCCTAACAATTTTGACTCTATGAAATTTTTTTCCCAATTATTTTTAAAAAGTTCCTCTTCCCTTCCCACCTTCTCACCTTCTCACACTCAATGCTTTCCTCATGCTACCAAAATCATTGGTTATATACAAGTGCATCTCAACCTCAATCTCCAATTTTGACTCTCGCAATTTCTCTTTGCATACAAACATCTTACGAGAGACTCACTCTCTCATGATTTCAAAAATTTACTATGACAATCATGGCATAGAGCATTCCATATTTATTAAGCACTGAAATTACAACATATAAACCATGAAACATGATCTTGGAAATCATAAATCAAAAAATCATATTGTAATAGATTTATCACTCTTGGCCAAAAAACATCTTACAATGGATGATTTGAAACCGATGTATAGGCTTCATTACATGCAATACTATGGAAAATATACCATGTCACAAAAATCATGTATCTAAAAACCACATATTGTAGACTCGACAACTTTGACTCTATGATTGAGTCAAATTCATATATGTGTGTGTGTGAATCCATCTTAACTCTGATGTGTCTAGAATCAAATCTCTCGAGGTGCAATTATCTCCTCAAGTTTAATACTTTAATAAAGACTTACAAATTGAAAGATTTGATCCCTTTCAATGCATTATAAATATAGAATTAAGATAGATTTATACTTGTAATTTTGCATTTATTTTTCTAATAACATTGAATAATCAAAAGTTCTTTTTTTTTTAAATATAATATTGATTTATAACAATTAAATTTTCCAACGAAATTTTCTGGTAAATTGGGAGATAGGAGCGCTGCGCGAGCCTGGGACTGCTGCGCGAGCCTGAAGCCTGAAGCCTGCGATCGTGTTTCAGCATGGATCCTCCGGATCCACCCCGCGGGGATCCGGATCTGCAACGGGCCTTTTCCAACCTAGTAAATTCTCTCCCCCCGCAGCGACCTCGACCAGCAGCAAAAAAGTTTGTAAAGGAACTTGATATATTACAGGAGGTTCAACTGCCGCCTGCTATCCCATGCATGGCAGCCCTTTCCCTAGCAGAGAAAGGATTAATTGGGAAATTTACAGGACTTTGGCCATCACCCAGAACAGTGCAAAGGTGGATTGAACGAAACTGGTCGGACAAGATTCAGGGTAAAATATCTATTAGATTCTGTGGAAGAGGATATTTTACATTTCATTTCGAGACAAAGGAGGACAAAGATCTAATATTCAGGAACGGACCATATTTTATGGACTCCAGGGGCCTCTACCTCAACAAATGGACCCCGGATTTCGACCCAGAACTAGATATCCCGAATGCTGTTCCAGTTTGGGTACGGCTGCCACATCTCCCTCTTCACTGTTGGGGGGATGATTCAGTTAAAGCTATAGGAAATGCGGTGGGAAAATATATAGATCGCAGTGAACCCAAAGACAACATGCAGGCATGCGCAAGGATCTGTGTGGAAGTCGATCTAGGCCAAGGATTTCCGGAGGCGATCAAGCTGAAAGTGGATGATTGGAGCCATATCCAGCAATTGGAATACGAGAAGATACCCTTTAAATGCAAGGTATGCCACGAATACGGACACTTTGCAAACAGATGCACAAAAATTGTTAATGTAGATAATGATGAGAAAGATGGCCACTGGGAATCTGTTAAAAAGAAAAAATCATCGCCTCCCCACAAATCTTCTATGGATTCTGATGTCCCTGGAACCTCCAGTCAGCGCCCTTTTTCCCCTCCCTCTCCGATTCCCGATCCGCCTCTCCCTCCTTCTTGTAACCCCTTTGCGACCCTTTCTGAGGCCGAATCTGGACCTGACATCCACTCCATTGATCCCCCTCCTTATCAATCTCCTCCACCCTCCATGCAGCCCCCACCTGATCCTCCCTCTTCGAGAATTACCAGGAGCTCTTCAAAGGATCATGGAGCACCCAGTGATGTTCAAAAAAAGCAAGGACCTGGAAGAAAATCAGCTAAACAACAAAGGGACGAAAGCGTGCAAAAAGACATAGCATTGGGCACTCAAACACCAATAGAGACCTTTATTCTTGGGCATCTGGAAAAAGAAAACAACAATAAAGGCCATGAGAGGTGAGCACCTCTCCATACAGCTAGTAGCTCATGATGAAAATCCTCTCTTGGAACAGCAGGGGATTAGGGCACCCCTCTAAGCTAGCTGCCCTCAAGGATTTAATCCACAGCGAGAACCCAGAAATCATGCTTATACAAGAAACAAAGCAAGATCAATGTGAAATGAATAAAGTAATTAGTCAGCAGAAACATTTCCGAGGAAGCATAAGTGAGGCAAGAGGAGCCTCAGGCGGCATAGTAACATTATGGGATAGCAACAAATGGATCTGCAGCTCTACCAATGTTCAGCAAAACTGGATTCGAACCACACTTAAAAGCAGAACCAGAGGCCAATCAGTAACGGTGTATAATGTGTATGCTCCAAATCAGTATAGAGAAAAAGAGATATGTTGGGACACTCTGAAAGCAAACATAGAAATGGATCAAAATACCAATCTCATTGTAGTAGGAGATTTTAATCTAGTGCTGCATGCAAATGAAAAAAGAGGAGGTAATTTAACTCCTAATCCCTCCAGAAGTCGCTTAGAGACCATAATACAGGATCATGATCTAGTTGATGTCAGGCCCAAAAACCATAGGTATACCTGGAGTAACAGAAGAATTGGTGCCAGCAACATCATGGAATGGCTCGATAGATTCCTTATCAGCATAGCATACCTTTCCACTTTCTCAACAGGCTATTCAAATATCCTCAATATGTCGGCTTCTGATCACTATCCGATAACTCTAACTCTCCAAAGCCACTGCCCTCTAGGGCCCATACCCTTCAAATATAGCTAAATATGGAACCGGATACCAGCTGCAAAAGAAGTGGTGCAAACGACATGGATCCATCATGTTGAAGGGTCTCCAAGTTATATCTGGGAGACAAAACTTAAAAGAGTAAGGCAGGCTTTAAAGAACTGGGCAAGGAACAATTATCAAGAGCCCGAATTGGATAAAAAGAAAATCAAGCAAGGTCTAGAGGATGTGCAACAGAGCATCGAAAGGCAAGGGCTATCTCAGCAGAATAAAGAACAAGAAGGTAAATTATATTCGCAGTTGAACCAAATCCTCAGGGACGAAGAAATAAAGTGGAGATTGAAATCAAGTCAACTTTGGTTGCAGGAAGGCGATAAAAACACAGCTTATTTTCATAAGCAAGCCACTGTGAGAAAGCTTAGAAACACAGTGAGCACAATAATGAACAATGAAGGGAACCGATATAGTACCCAGGAATCTATAAAGGAAGCAGCCACCAGGCATTTTTGTAAACTTCTGACTGAAGACAAAGGCGCAGAAGATTACTCAAACATGCTCCAGTATCTACCTAAAGGGGTCACACAAGAAATGAACAGCAATCTTAGCAAAGAAGTAGAAGAAGAGGAAATCAAAATAGCTATTTGGAGTTTGCATCCTGACAAAGCACCAGGATCGGATGGATTTCCCATTTGCTTCTATCGGGAATACTGGTCAATGATAAAAAAAGACCTCTTAAAGATGATTCGTTGGGTGATGAAAAAAGGTAAAATGGGGGGATTCACCAACTCCACGTATCTTGCTCTGATACCAAAAGAAAATCGCCCTTCCTCCTTCCCGAGATTCCGGCCAATTTCTTTATGCAACTCAACCTACAAAATTATCTCAAAAATATTAGCAGCCAGGATAAAACCCCTCCTTCCCTCCTTGATCTCTGAAAATCAAGGGGGCTTTCTCCCTAACAGGCACATTACTGATTCTATTCTCCTTGTACAAGAGGCCATCCACTCAAGTTCAACCAGGAAAGAAAAAGGCTTTGTTCTAAAGCTGGATCTTGCAAATGCTTTCGATAGAGTAAGACACTCCTATCTATTTGTTGTCCTTCATAAAATGGGGTTTGATCCCTCCTTCACCTCTATGATCGCAGCTTGTATAACCGGACCTTGGATCTCCCCTTTGATCAATGGGAGACCATGTGCAGCCTTCCAATCATCCCGTGGACTCAGACAACGCTGCCCCCTTTCTCCTTATCTGTTCATCCTCATGGCTGAATCATTTAGTCAAGCCTTGGACTATAACCGGAGAGTAGGATTAATCACTGGCATCAAGATCGAACATGGAACAAAGAACATCAATCAGTCGCAGTTTGCAAATGACACTCTGCTGATAGGAGGCGCATCCATTACAATAGCAAGGTGATTCAAGAATATATTGGACCAACTCATGGATTATTCAGTAGGGAAAGTCAACCAGATAAAAAGTTGTATTTATGGTTGGAACACAGCAAATCATACCGTTCATAGTATTGCAAATATATTTGGAGTTTCCTGCAAACTAATCTGGAACCACTTCTCCTATTTAGGAATGCCAGTAAGCTTGGGACCCTTGAAAGCTGATACCTGGAATGAAATCCTTGACAAAATAACGAGAAAAGTGCAGCAATGGGCCACAATGTGGTTGAACCCAGAAGGAAGGCTAGTCCTCCTAAAATCAGGTATTGCTTCTCTTCCCATATACCGTTTCTCTTTATATCAAGCTTTAGCTGTTTTCCATCAAAAAATGGAAAGAGTACTCAGACACTTTCTTTGGCAAGGAGGGAAAACGGATAAAAATAAATTTAATCTAGTAAGCTGGAAGAATATAATCCAATCTCAGGAAAAAGGAGGATTGGGCATCAGATCCCCAAAGCTTCTAAACTTGGCTCTTGGAGCAAAAATTGTATGGATATTGATCACAGGGTCTACAACGTGGTGGAAGAAGGTTTTGGAGGTAAAATACTTAAACTGTACAAGGCAGCAGCTTTTGGAGTCTAGTATTCCTAACAGACACTGCACAAAAATCTAGCAACTTTGCAAGAAGGCTATACCATTTATGAATCAAAATATCTCTAAGGTCCCAGGCGGGGGAAATAGTATCAATTTCTCTATAGACAAAGTCCTAGGGCAGCAACCTATGGGATCAAAGGCAGAGGCAATCCCTGTCATAAATTGGCTTAATGACAAAGGACTTTTCCACTTGTCCCAAATATCAAAATGGGACAGCCGCACTCATGCCTGGATAGGATGGAAATTTCTGGATCCCCCCAATGTATTAGAAACCAGTCTCAATGCCCTGAAACAGCTCCTCCACAACAAAGCTCCGGTTCAAGAAGGCACACTGGACGAGTATCGATGGGATCCAACTGGAACACAATACACAGTAAAAGCTGGACATCAATATCTCTGTGACAGCACCCTTCAACTGGAAACCTGGAATCATTGGAAAATAGTCTGGAGAGCAGAAGCGCCCCCAAGCTTTAGTTCTTTATTTGGCTTCTTCTGAAAGGGAAAACGCTAACAACGGAAAATCTAAGAAAAAGAGGCATAATGGGTCCATCCAGGTGCCCAAACTGCTGCGGGTCAGAGGAAACGATGCAGCATTTATTTATAGAATGTTCGGTGGCCGGTGAATGCTAGAAGAGAATGGCCTCAATGGGAGAAACACCCTGGGAGCCTCAGACCACCATTGCAGAAACGATTCATAAATGGAGGAATAATTGTCCTTGGAGAGAGAAAAGAAGCAAGCTGGCTCAAAGAGTATGGAACATCATTCCACTTACACTCCTATGGCGCATATGGTTAGCACGAAATGGCAAGGTCTTCCAGGACAAAGACTTCAACACCAGGAAAATTTGCCACAAAGCCAAAATGTTGGCTCTAGAATCAGTTACAAACCACACCAGCGGAAAAATAGATGCAACCAATTACAGTATTGAGGAGAGAAACCTTCTCAGCTACGTTCTGGAGAACATATCCAGCGCTCAGGAAACCAGCAGGAGGGGGGAAAAGGCACAAGAAGAAAAAAGTGCATGGAAAATGAGATTAAAAGAGGAGGAATTCTCTAACTGGCTGAGCAACTGCAATAAACTCTGCTTATTCTTTGATGGCGCATCTAAGTCGAATCCGGGTCTGGCCGGTGCAGGGGGCCTTATCTGCAATGCAAACGGAGACTACATCCTTCATTATGAGTGGGGACTAGGGGAAAACTCCAACAATAGAGCTGAAGGACTAGCCCTATTTCAGGGTCTCACCCAATTAATTAAAATGGGGATAAAGAAGGCAATGGTGTTCGGGGATTCCTCAATAATCATTCGGATTATGGCACATCGACAGAGTACACCAAATATCCTCCTCCAATAGATAAATCAACGAAATCAAATTCTTCACGCGACAATGGAAGAGGTTAATTATTATCACATCCTCCGCAGTTTGAACAGAGAAGCAGATAAACATGCCAGTAGAGCATGCGAAAGACCCATAGGCAGTCTTAGCTGTAATTCCAGCGTGCCATTCCAACCGTTACCATGATCCTTTCATATCTAGTCAATAACAGGATTTTTCCAGCTGACAGAATCAGGGAGATAAATCAAGCAATCCGCGTCGGCGACATAATAGGTAATGTGGGTAGGAATTTGCTCAGATTTGCAATCAGAAAATCGCCTCAACGCATGGGAAATCACAAGCCTTCAGGTGAGAATCATCCTTTCAGATTGGCCTTTCATACTACGAGGGATTTGTCTCTGTCCACTATGCGGATCTGCAATAGCCCCATGATGCTCAGTTTGACATCTTCCCGCCCTCGAAGCGCACAGGTTAATCCTACTCATACTCCAAAGAATAGAGCTCTTCAAGGTGTTAAGCAAAGTTGTCCACGTGAGCATCGGCATCTCAATGCTCCCATCCTCCTCATCTTACCTTGCTGTATCTGGTTTAGTGTTCAAAAGAATCGGCCAACCATTAAGTTTGGTCGAGTTACAGTAGCTGAGACTTCTCCTCCAGGGCGAAGCAGATGGATCCAGATCCAAAGCTGGAAGATTCCATGGCTAGGCAGATCAGTCATATTGAAATAGATTAATTATGTTGTGTAGCTGTAAATTTTGGTCTTTGCAATATGTTAGGATTTACAGTAGTATAGGAAGTTTCAGAGGCAGAACTACTAGAACAAGGATCAAGGAAGGGACCCATTTTGTAATTCCTGTGATCCATGATATCCAGAAAGTATTATATGCATGGAGACCTGACTCTTTTTTTTTTTTTT
>APFE030962950.1:0-14595 GCA_000404065.3 Pinus taeda | reverse complement strand
AAGCCCATCATCAGACCTTGGGAACATCTTGTCCACAACAAGCACAAAACTGGTCTTGGATATGACAAGGACTTGTCCTTTCATATTCCAGAATACTCAAAACCCATTCAGTTTCAGAGTCCTGGTTTCATTTATGACAGTTCACCTGCTCCTCATGACAGTTCAGCTACAGTTGTTCCAGACTCTGCCCCTCTTCCACAGCAACAACAACAACAACAGATCGTGAAATGCCAACACTGTGATCAAGTTGGCCATTTAAAAGATCACTGTTTTGATCTTCATCCATGTAAGCACTGTCATAAAACCAGTCATTCTTCAAACAGATGCTTCAGAAACAAACGTCCTGCAAGAACAAATATTCATCTAGGATGGATCGCTTCTTGGCAATGGGCATCAACAGCCAAGAAGATATTCCAAACACATGTCAGAACTTGTTCCAGAATATTGAACAGTCTTGCAGTTGAGTTTTCTTCATCATCTCACCTTGTATCTGACAGGGGGGGGAAATGATGGTCATCTACAAGCTTCAAAGCCACATCAAGCGAGCCTGAGCCACAACCTGCCATACCAGTTTCGGAGTTGTAGCCAGAGACAAAGATGCCCGTGAACATGCCTTCAGTTGGCGATCTAGGACATTTCCTCTAGCAGAAGACTTCAGCTTCTTGCCAGTTTTGGAAGAGTTCCAAGAACAAAATTGAGGACACTTCCAAGAGCAGAAGACTTCATCTTCTTGCCAGACTTGGAAGAGTTCTAGGAATTGCATTAAGCATTCCAGAGTTGTTGGTCATCCTTAAACCATCACAGGTTGAGACTTCCCTTTTCAGGTTGAAGTTTTACCTTTTATGCGCGGTGAGACCTCCCTTTTATGGTGGAAGGTTTCCCTCTTTAAAACAATAGGATCACTTCCTCTAGTAGAAGACTTCAGCTTCTTGCCAGTTTTGGAAGAGTTCCGGGAACTGCACTAAGCGTTCTAGTGTTGGTGGCCATCCTTAAACCACCGCCCTTTATACCAACATTTCAGAGAGCACATTCAGCCTAGTGCCTTCATGCATTTTTGCACATTTTGTATTATAGCTCTTTTCTTGGACTCATACATAACCCTTGAGATTAAGGGGGGGAATGTTGGACACCTAATCCTCAATGGGTTAGTGTGGAAGCCGAATGGACAAAAGGAGTCCAAGAGGCCTTGGGATGTGAGTCCCAACGGTCACCACATGTACTATAAATGTATATCAAATTATTAATAAAATTGTATTGCATGTTTTATCTTTCATATCTCTAGTTGTCCATGTGTGTTTAACAAAAAGGGCGCTAAGGATCCTTAGATTTCCAAGCCCAGGGATACTCAAAGTCATATGAAGGAGAAAAAGATTTAGAAGCTAAAAATGGCACCAATTTTTATTATTTTCATCAATACAATTACATCCCTTTAAGCAATGAAAGTGGAGCTGCAAAAATACAAGTTTTTGTTTGAAAGAGTGAATCAACAATATTTCAGACACACATATTAAAATAGCAAACTCATGAGCAACACACATTTGACACAGTGTTTTCACGTGGAAACCTAGAGGGAAAAGACCATGTTGGGAACAGGTCCCCTAGGGTCAATTTTGGGGTTAAAAGACCACGTTTTGGGGCTAAAGGCCCAATTTTTGTATAAATAATGTAAAGTCTCCGCATTTTGTGGTCGTGGAACACGAAGATGTAAATAGTCAAAAATGGTTTCTTCCCTTAGTTTTAGGTATCTTTTGTTGGCTTGATGAGATTGACCCTTGGTCCACAGACCATGGGAATGTATATAGAGGGAGTCTTAGAAGGGTCTAAGGCAGTTCAGTTTTTAGTAAGTTTTTGGGTAATTGATTGATGTAATAGGTTTGTGAGAGCTAAGAGTGAAAAGTCTTAGGGTAGGAAGAGGATCTGCAAATGAGTGTGCAGGGGCTTAGGGTAGAAGTTTGCAACTAAGTGCGCAGACCTGTGCAACTGTGTGCATAGGGAAGTTAGAGTCTGTACTAAAGTTCTGAACTATCAATAAAGAAAATTATTTTGGAGGTACCTATGTATGAGATATTTTACTTCTGTTATGAATTTATGTGGTCATATTATGTTGAATACTGGATTTATTGATGCGTGAATATATGTGTTTTACTTTTTCATATGAATGTAAGTAAGAATATATGTTTACGTGAATATAATCATAATGCATGTTGAAGTTATCCAATACTTGAGCTAATTTGGGTAGACATAGAAGTAAGAGTAATTACAGGGGCACATAAGCATTTGATTTTCCTATTTAAGGTCCACAAAGGACAATCATGGACCTTCACAATGGTTTTGAAGCCAAAGAAGGGAAGTACATTGATAAGCCCTAAAAGGCTTATCGTTCTATGCAAAGGAAGGGTTAGGGTATAAAATCACATCACAACTATGTTAGGGTGCAGAAGCTTGGTTCCTGCATCCTCCCATATTGCTTCGAGTGAGACTTTAGTCCACGCTCTGTAGATTGATGCCGAAAGGGTTAATAGTGTAGGGATTTACTTGGATAATTAACATTGAACCTGGGTTAGGGCCCATCATGACAACAAATGGTTCCATTATTGGGACCGGGATCTACATAACGATATGTGTGATGTTGCATCACTGGAATCCAACTAAGAATGAGATCGAGGGCTAGCTGGATTTAAAGATCCACGAATTTGTGGCGCAAGATAATAGGAATCTGTGATTGATGAAAGAACAGTGCTTGGACATATACCTGTACACATAGATACACAAGATATTCTTGTATTCCTTCCCAGTTGAGTTGTACAAGTGGATCGTGAAATTGGGAGATGACCAAGCAAGGTGGAGGCTTGACGGTCCAATAGTGTGGACCCCGAAGTTAGTGAACTAATTAGAAGTCTCTAAAGATACGAACACGCGCATTGTCGATCGTATCATAGGAGGGTTCGTGACATAGTTCATAGTCGATACTTGAGTCAGTACATCTAAGTAGAGTACCGCTTCTTCAAGGGCCTACAAATTAAGTATTTAAAATTGTTGAATACCTGGATTAATATGCTCTTGTGTGAAAAGCGGGTTATGAAGCTACCTTGATGTTTGGGGCTATGAGAAGTGGAAAGACATTTAGGAACAAGAGGAAAACCAACCTTGAATATAGTCCGCTAATTGAAACTCCTCTGAGTGACAACGAGGAAGCAACACATGCATCTCCATAGAGTGTTGTTCATTTGATAAATCAAGGGTTCTCATGAATACCCCACCCACCCACACGACCTCCATCTTCACCTATACTGCATACACCTTCACCTACACCACTGCCACCTTTGGCACCGTTCAATATGGGGAACTCATTAAAGCTACCTGTGTTCAAGGGCATGGGAAATGAAGATCCTGATGAGTTTTGGTTCATTGTGAAGGTTGTATGGGAAGCTCAGGGTATCATCGATGATCAAATGAAGAAAGAAACATTGGTTAGCACTTTGCAAGATCGCATGCTAATGTGGTACATTAAGTACTGCACTGATAACCCAATGTCTACATTATCACAGATCCAGACTGCGTTGAATAAGGAATTTTGTAGACATATGTTTGAAGCGCAATCAATTTAGGGATTCAAAGGGATCATGATGAAGCATGGTGAGACACCCTAGGATTTGGATCAGAGATCGAAGTGTAGAATCTATGAAGCTAACATGAATTTGATTGATGGGAAGCACCACGAATGGTTTGTGGCTTCGCTCCTGCCTCATCTGAGGGTTGTACTATCACAACAAAAGATTGGGACCCATGTGGAAGCTCTCGAAATTGCATCGAGACTTCTTGAGACACCGATGCAAGATGCTAATCTAGGGGTTCAGCAGATTCATGCACAATTGTAGAACCTTTGCCTAGAAATGTAGAGTCTAAAGAAAGATAGAACAACTCAGCTCGAGGTGCGTGAAGAAGTTTGGTGCTTGATGTGGAAAAGTGAAAGGCATGATAAAGATCACTGTCTGGTTTTCACAAATTACGTTGTAGCAGGGGGAACAATTCCTCTGATGCCAGAAGCTCTAGCAAGGCCAAGTACAGAGCTCACGCTATCATGTTTTATCTGTCAGGTAGCTAGAAAACGTGCGATAGACAGTTGCCATTTGTTGCACAAATTTGTACAAACACCGCAACAACTCTTCTACAACTTCTGTCAAACAACAGTTCATGATGAGCACAATTACTGTAGTTATGAATTAATCATTGATAGAATGCCTACATATATGGTGCAAGAAGAAACCCAACCTTTGGACCAAAGCATTGGGGGAACACCAGGCGAGTATCAGGGGCGTGAACGAGGCCGAGGTGGAGGAGGACATGGTAGAGTTCAGAGGTAGGTCATTTGTTACAACTGTGGGGGAACAAGACACTACGCATAAGACTGGTTGAATCCAATGCGTCTGTTATTTCGTTATTATACTCAGTTTGACCACGCAATGGAGGATTACCCTATATTGTTAGCTAAGATACGGGAAAAGGGGGCATAGCCTCAACAACCAACTCAAAAAGTTTAGATCATGACGGTTGTGCCTTGCGAGGAATATCCTAATGTAAATATTATGTTGTGGAGTGGTGCTACAATTGGTGATGATAAGGGGAAGCAACCTGAACAAGGTGAGTGGGTCAGCAATGCTATAGAAAAAGAGATCGGGTTTGATCTAGAATGCACAAGATAAATGTTTATGGAAGTGAAGAAAATATTTTTTGAGGCCTCTACCTAATGAAGTCAGGAGAAGCTGACTGAAGAAATGGACCTGCCAATGATTACTACTTTCTTAGAAACCTATATGAAGTTGTTGCACGATAGCAAGGCTATGAAGGGACTACAAGAGATGATCATTAGGTGTGCTAGGAAGGAAAACACTATTGAAAAACTGTGCTTAGTTGGAAACATTGGCAAGCATCAAGCGAGAACAAGGTATGGGATGAGGCTTACTGCGTAGATAGGAGAATATGAGATGGACCAAGTTATTCTATATTTGGGGTCGGACGAAAATGTTTTTCCCAAGAAGAGATGGGAGAGAATGGGGATACCTGCACTACAATGGTATCCAATTCAGTTAGGGATGGCGAATTAGTAGAAAATCATCGCTATGGTAAGATTGCAGGGAATAACAGTTGATATTGAGGGCGCGAGCGCACTAGCTGATTTTGAAGTAATAGAGATTATGGATGACATCATCCCTACCCCCTGCTCCTTGGGATCGCTTGAGCCACTAACATGAATGGGGTGATAAATCTAAAGAAGTGGAATATGATATTTGAGAAGAAATCACTCTGCATAGTGGTGCCTCTGGATCCTACAGAAGGACCACACAATACTGAATCGGCCTGTGGTTATGAAAGTGATGATGATTTCAATCAGATTTACAAGATAACTGCGCGAGATCAGGATTGGGTGAATCTGAAAGCAGATGGGCTTATTTCATAGGATCATGAAATTTCTTGCACATCAGATTCAGACGAAGAATTAGAGAATTGGTAGAATTGACTGCATGAAGTATCTACGTTGCGCTGTAACATGATGACCAAGGAATTGCACTGTGTATCATTGGAGGAAAGAAATCTACCTTAATATGATGGCATAACTGATTTTGATATTGTTTTGGATGCATTTGAGAGAGAAGTGCTTGGAGAATCATTTCTTTTAGGCCTTCGACTAGACGCTACATGTTATGTCTGTGAGATGGTGGGGCACACACAAGGACATTTTTTATGATTGTTGCAGGTACAGAAAAATGATGAGAGTGTGGCTTGGTCACCCACAAGTGCAGCTAATAGAAAAATATGATGGGAGGAATGGCTCGTGCGACCATTTGGCCAAATGGAATGAAGTTTATGGAGTAGAGCCTCATCTAGAGTGGGTACATATGTTTTGTTATACCTGGGATGTTATACCGATGAATTGTTACTTGGAGACAAAGCTCTGCCATGGAATTGAAGAATGGGATGTTTTGCGCCAAGGAGTTTTTATGACGTTCAGCTTGGAGGATGGGTTTGAATGTATTGATGAAGCATTGCAGGAGGTCAAGGAAATGATCTTCAGGATACCACAAGATCCTCTAGATTTGATTCAACATGATTGGAATACCTAGCTAAGCCACAAGCTGGAGTGCTATAATGTGACAATGGAAGAAGAAGATGAGGACCCAAGGAAGATTAACATTCTCGAGACAGAAGGTCACTGTGAAGTTGAAGGACTGCAACTAGAGAATCCAGACATCACCGAGCCACTCAAAACTAGACAGGTGAATATTGGTATGGAGGCAGAGCCAAAGTTTGCAAACATTAGGGACTATTGGGATGATGCAACTCTAGATAAGGTCGCCGAATTGCTCCGCGAGTATTAGGATTTGTTCCCCATGAAGTTTTCATATCTAAAAGGGATAATAGGGGACTTGGGGGTCATGAAAATCACTCTAAAGCTAGATGTGAAGCGAGTTAAGCAAAGGCCTTACAACCTCAGCCCGAAGTATAAAGAAAGGGTCTGCTTGGAGTTGGATAAAATGCTTGCAATAGGCATCATTAAACCAGTAAGAGTCTGATTGGGTAAGCCCAATGGTAGTTCAAGACAAGAAATAGAAGGATGAGATATGGATATGCATAGATCTTAGGAATTTGAATGACACCTTTGTGCATGATCCTTTCCCAACTCTGTTCGCCAATGAGGTGTTGGATAATGTTAGCGGCCAAGAAGGATATTTGTTTACTGGTGGGTTCTCAGGGTACCATCAGATCAAGATCGCACCAGAGGATAGAAGTAAGATGACATTTGTGACTAAATGGGGATGCTTCTAGTATATGGTGATGCCTTTTGGGCTGAAGAATGCGTCAACAGTCTTCTCGTGCATAGTCATCGAAACATTCAAATATTTCATTCACAAATTTTTGGAGGTATAATTTGAAGATTGGACCATGTTTGGACTGATAAAGCACCATGTAGCAAGTCTGTGCTTGATGCTAGATACATGTCAAAGGTACCAGATCACACTCAATGTGAAGAAATGTTTGTTCTACATCCCTTTTGGGATCTTGCTGGGTCACGTTGTATGTAGACAGGGCTTGATGGTAGACCCTACAAAGATTGTGGTTATAATAAATTCGGAGGCACCAAGAAGTGTGAAAAAACTATGCACGACATTGGGGCATACAGGGTACTATAGAAAGTTCATCAAAATATATGCCCAGATCACCGCTCCAATGGAGAAACTATTAAATAAGGATGCTACATTTTTCTAGAATGAAGAATCTAAGAGGATCTTAGATGTTCTCAAAGAGAAAATGGTCACTGCATCGGTCCTTCTCTTCTCGAATTGGAAGAAGGAATCTCATTTGCATGTGGACATGTCATGTATTGCATTGGAAGTGGTACTGACATAGACTGGTGAGGGAGAATTGGATCATCTTATAGCATTCACAAGTAGGAATCTATTTAAAGTTGAGAAGAATTATTCAATGACAAAGTACGAAGGTCTAGCTATGGTATACGTGCTCCAGAAGTTCTGGTACTACTTGCTAGGCGGACACTATAATATGTATATAGACCATTCTGAATTGAAGTACTTGGTGAACAAGCCTGTGTTGGGCAGGGGGATATGCAGATGGTTGTTGTTATTTCAAGAATATGATTTTGAAGTTATTGTGAAACTAGGATGATAGAATGCTGGAACAGATCATCTATCGCGCATTGAAACATGAGAGGATCCTACTAATTTGGGAAAGGACTACCTGACGCGTAGCTCTTTGCAGTGTGCATCATGGAAAGTCACTTTGAAGATATTATACACTTCCCGACAATAGGAACCCATCCAAAAGGATATATTAGCCAACAAAAGAAGGAATTTGTGGTGCGCATGAGAGACTTTTCTGTCATTATAGGGAACTTGTATAAAATTGGATTAAATGAAATACTATGATGTTATGTGCTAGAATTTTAATGAAACAACATCTTTGCTGAGGCTCATGGAGGAGTCGCGGGAGGAGATTATGTGAGAAAAGCAATAGTGCAGAAGATTCGACGCGCTGGGTTGTGGTGGCTGACACTGCATAATGATTCAAATGTGTATTGTAGGGCATGAAATGCATGCCAAAGCACTGGTAGACCATCATCGAGAGATGAGCTGCCTCTGAATCCACAAATATTGTTACAACGCTTTGAGAAATGGGTGATTGAATTTGTGGGACCAATTCAGCTTCCACGGAAGAAGACGGGTGCACGATACATCATTCTGCAACTGAGTATTTAACGAGATGGGTGGAGGCGTAGCATTTGAAGGACTATAGAAGTGCAATAACACCAAAATTCATCTTTGAGTACATACTGACAAAGTTTAGCTGTCCAAAACTTTTAATGAGCAATTGTGGTACACATTTTCTTAATGAAACGATCAACATGTTGATAGAGGAATTTTAGGTTTAGCATCAGAAGAGTATGTCATATCCCCTGCAAGCTAATGGATCAGTAGAAGCATTTAATAAGATACTGGTGAGTGCATTGATGAAGGTTTGCAATGCACAAAGAAATGATTGGGATTTGCGCATACCCATGGTGCTATGGGCTTACAAATCAACTTGTAAGAAGCTGACTGGAAAAATGCCTTTTAGGCTAGTTTATGGTGTTGAAGCTGTGATGCCAATGGAATAAATTGTACGTAGTTTGTGCATAGTGGAATTTACAGGAATGGTGGATCGTGGAGCCATGGAAGAAAGGCTTCCACAATTGATAGAACTAGAAGAGGATAGGTTTCTCGCTAGATTCCATTAGAAAGTTCAAAATGAGTGTAGAAAGGCATGGCACGATTGATGCATCAAACTGTGCACCTTCAAGGTAAACGATTTAGTGTTATTATATGACAAAAAGTTTGATAAATTTCCAAGAAAATTTTGGATGCATTGGTTGGGGCCCTATGTCATCAAGGAGATTACCAATGGTGGAGTAGTTTAGTTAGTGAATTTGAACAGAGAGCCATTCCTAGGGAAGGTGAATGGTAGCTGATTGAAGCCATACACTGGGGATCCGTCCAGATGACTATATGGAGGAAGCACAATCTTAGCACTCTAGGAAGCTCAAAGGAGGCGCAGGACTATAAACTACAATGCACGGGTTGTAGAGTTGCATGGTTTGGGCACTGCGCAGAATGAAGGATTGTCACACTGCTAGTAGAAGCACGAGGGGAGATGCACTATTGAAGAAGAGACCATGCAGGGTGACTGTTCATGACTTGACAGTGGGAAAACAACTAAAGGGAGTGAGTTTGGGGGGGCGGGCATAAATTAAGTCAGAATTTAAGAGAAAGATCTTTGAAAATCTGTCACCACTCTAGCATTTATGAAAAGATTTTGGGGGGAACGGTCAGATTCAAATTCAAAATTACCTATAAATTACAGATGCTCTACCAACAAAAAGCACTTGCCATTTTGGGAATTGAGGTGTTGAGCTATCATTCATGCATGAACCTTGACTATTTCGAGGCTTTGGTAGTGAGTTCAGTGTTTGAGAAAAATTTGAAGGAATCTCAGGAGCTCTCAATTGGAATTATGTTGGCACCCGTGGAGACTGCAAGTGTTGGAGAAGAAATGGCAGCTTACGACACTACCTCAGAGGTAGCGAGTATAGCGGTATCTGCAAAAGTACCCAAATCACCAAAGGTCATTCAAGCTAAGGCCTACGCTAACTAGAGAGGGTCCAAAACCAAAGAAGGATAAGCAGAAAGTGGCATAGTCTATGCGCACGTCGCTTAGAAAGCACCCACAGAAAGAAAAGCCCGCTGCATAGGAGAAGGGCAAGGTAGTAGACCTAGAGCCTGACAAGGAAATAGAACATGTCAATATGGGCATGGAAGATGTTGACATGTGGGCAGAAGACATTGACATTGAGGGGGTAGACCCTATCTCCAAGCTGCCACCATATGTCCCTTCGCACTGAGGCAAGGTGAAGGTACCAAAGGACATCAGTGAGAACACAATCACACTTTTCACAAAGTTACTACAAAACAAAATCACATTTGAAGGCCTGCACTTAGTGCGTGTCCCCCATTTGAAATTGGAGGATTGGGATTTGGTAGATACATAACACTTGTCTCACTTGGCCACATTTGGGAGCCGGATCCCCCAAGGGATGTTTTGGGGCTAAAATCCTATGTTTGAGTCAAATTTCATAATAAAAATGTGAAACCTCCACATTTTGTGGTTTTGGAGTGTGAAGGTATTATGTGTCATAAAGGGTAGTACGCCCTTATTTTTGTAAACTAAAGTCATATGTAAGAGATCTACCCATGGTCCGCGAACCATGGGATTGTATAAAAAGAGCTAAGATCTAAGTAGTTTTAAGGAGATGCCAAGGTAAGAGAGTCGTAGCTCTAAAGTAAGAAGTCTATGTCTTGGGTTGTTGCGTAGGTAGAGGCTCTGCAGCTAAGTGCACAAAGGCCTAGGGTAGTGTTAGCTACCTATACCAATAGGTTTCCTTTTTCATGATTGACAGGGGAAATGCCAATATGATCTACTTTGGTGATACAAAGATCTCATATTCTTGTGGAAGAAATATACTTACATTTGGTTGATACTGCCCTACTTCTGAATGGGTGATCCAACAGCCTAAGCTGGGTCATGCCATGTTTCAATTTTTGTTGTAGATTAGAGAAAGAAATCTGTCCAAACAGCTCAATCTTGGCAGGTAAAGTAGATAGGTAGAGAATGAAGGTTCCCAACTACTTAATCTGGGGCCTTGGAAGCAATAAGGGTAGTTTTAGATAGAAAATCAAAAGAAAAAGCCAAAGGAAAAGAAAAGGCACATAAGGGTTTGCAAGTCTAAGTGCACCCTCCTTGGAGTAACAAAAAAATGCTAGGCAATAGAGTGGGTAGGTAGATGGGGTTGCAGAAAGCATGGTTTATGGAATTTCACTGGCCTAAGCAAAGGTAAAAACATGGTGCCAGTGCAGATTTCCTATTTCAACAGTCTTATAGCAACTTAATGAAGCATGTCTAACTTCCAGATTACCCCCCATCACATTCATGACTAACATCCCTATGCCACCTATGTTCATGAAAGAAGTCAAAGTCTTTTGTTGGTTCTTGTTTCTTTAAGAGCCACATTTCTTGTGTAAAACTTCTTTTCATTTTGATCTACTTCCTAAAAACTAAGTTGATTTCATATAACAGCTTAGTATTTTACCCCCCTCATCCACCTTTTTTCACTCATATTAACTACTAATCTATCACTATTTAACTCCTTATACCCCCTATTCCCCCTATTACAATGTAAATTTGGCAAAAAACCCAAAATATCTATATATCCCCTTCCCCGAGCATTATATCTCTATGTATCGTTTTGAATGTTTTCAAATGCTAAAACATTGAGCGTGACCCAAAGAGCACTGGAAAATTAATCTTGGGATTAATCTGGGATTTGCTTGGATTAATAACCTAAACCCTCTATGTAAATAAACCTGTGTAAAATCCCATTTTAACACGTAACTCTGCAAAAAACCATAAAAACCCACTTTTTATAATGTTCCGCCGGGCACACATTTCAGAAAATAATAATATTTTATTTGCCCCGCATTCCATATCGTCCTTGCATCTCATCAACCCGTCGATCGTCGGATCTGGGCTTTCCCATCCGACGGCCCACATTCATATCAGACGGGCCCCGATCACCGAACCTTACCGCCCAAGAAACTATCAGAGGGTGACGTCAGGCCTCTGCCACGCGTCACCCCCATATTCTCTCGGGCTGCCCTCTGACAATACCATGACCGTATCCAGAGCGGTCCGAGAAAACTACTTACCGCTTGTGCTTTACCGCCTGCCCACGTCACTGCTACGTCACGCCCACGTCAGTTCGACTCGGCACCCTGTCAGCACCCCCGCCCACCAGTGCTCCGACATGTCCACCACCTATGCAATCCCCGTGGACCACTCACAGGCTGCCACATCACTCGATGATGTCATGCTGACGTCACCTGACCCTGACCCCACCTGATGACGTCATCCAAAAAAAGCACCAATAATCCAAAAAGTCCATATTTTAGCCAAAATTCGTGTTTTTTGTCACTTTTGCCAAAAAGATTGTTGTTCACCTCTGCATGCAAATTACGACCATCCGTCGCCAACCTGCAGAAATCGACCCGAAGACCGTTGGCGCCTTCAACCCACCTGCATTTGTGACCATTGCCGACAATTCACCAGGTATTTATCCAAAGCATCCCCTCCACGCTTGGTTGTGTCCATAATTCTCCAAAACTGAATTAAAAAGAGTGAGGAACCTTATATTTACCAGCAAATCCCCGGTGACCAGCATTCGTTTTCAGTTGTAAGGTCGAAATTCACCTGCTGAGCCCACATTTAGTCACATTTTCCTAAATTCACAGTCAGTCCGTGCATTCGTGGACTTAAAACCTGAGCTGCACTAATTCACCGGGAAAACAGTGCTACTCGTCCCTGCATTTGCTCAATTAACTCTCTTTTGACCATTTTACACTATTATCACCACAGTTTACCCCATTTTCCCTTACAATTTGCCTTACTTTTGCAATAATACCCCTCTGTGTTGTTCTGCCCACTGAAACCAGTTCTAGTACAAGTCATAAGTACTACTTAACCATGGAAACACCAGTAGCCCTGAATATTCAACCTCTGAATGCCCCACACAGAGAGCTAGAGTGGAAGGCCCTGGGTGATAGAGATTACCAGATGCTAGACTCATCTGCCATGAGTTCCAAATTTGAAATTCACCTGCAGAATGAGTTAAAATCCCAATATCTCAGTGGAGCTGATATCTTAGGGATTTGGGACTCCAACCTGCCCATTTACAATCTCCCTCAAGTCAATGTCCTCCCAGACTTGATAAATCAATGCCGTTCTAGCTATGATCCATGTCAAAGAGTTGTTCTTAGCCCCTCAGGCTCAGTATTGTTCCATATCACCCCTGAGGCCATTAATGAGATGCTACACTTTCACACTGCAAAGCCCCTAACTCCTCTCTCCATCAATGACTTGCTAATGAAAGGGGGAAAGTTGTCCAGTGCTCAGATCATCAAGATTAATTAGTTATTTGTTCAGCCAAAATTTGAAGCTGTGGGAACCCCTCCTATAGGATATCAATATCTCAATGAGCTGGGCAAAATGCTTGTGGATATGATCAGTTACATCCTGGGTTATGGGTCATATGAGGATGTTGATGAAACCATTATGGCCATGCTGTCCATATTCTCCCCTGGAATTCCTCCTGTTGTGCACTATGATTTTGCTACATACATTGCCAATAAGATTCATGAAAAATTGATGAATCTAGAAAGGGAAAAGGTGTTTAAATAGACTAGGTACATCTATCACTTGTTCTTATTTTATCAGCCGATGCTTTCCCTGTTCCTCTCAAGAAGCTAAATGCCCAGGGAAACCCAAGGTCTATAGTTTTTTGGTCTTCAGTCTTTCATCATGTATCTTTTTCACCTTACACCTACTGTGAATTCATAGACCTTTTTATCCATCCAGCTATGACCTTGTTATTGGGTGTCCGTCCTCCCAGATTGACAGATGAGATGCAAAGGATTCTTCACCTCTCAAAGGCCTACAGCATTGGTGATTTACTTTTACCAACACCATACAGTAATCAGAATATATGGCTGTGAGTTGAACCCTTATAGGTTGCCAAGATATGTCCCTATGAGACCTTTTGCCTTAGAGTATTTTAGGCAGTTTGGAAATGCAGACTTTTTCCATTTCCACAGTAAGAACAAGAAGGTGCAACTAAAAGTAAGGAACTAGCTAGGCCCATTTCTATACAACAAAAGGGAGGAAGGATGGAAGGAAGCAGATTTGATCCTAGAGACCCTCAAACTGCAAACTAGTTTCCAATGGGTACCTTATGACCCTAATCATTTCATTTCCCTTAGGAGGGTAAAATACAAATTGGGTGGCTATGCTCATGTGAGACTACCTCATATTGAGAAATATGCCAATTCATTAAGCTGGAAAGAGGGCACTCTAGAAGAGCCAATGACTAAAGAACAAATGCTACAAAGAGAAGCAAAGAATATTGAGAAAGAGGCTGACTTGGAAACTTGTGGGCAGGTTTCCTCTTCCTATCAAAGGCAACTTGGAGCAGCTGCCTCATCCTCTACAACCCAACAGCAAGCAGCTGGAACTGTTCAACAGGAATCAAGCAAGGATAAAGGGAAGCAGATGGAGCAGGAACAGCCACCTCCTATATAAGAACAGCAAGCAGAAAAGCAAGTAGAACAGCAAGAAAAAGGGCAAAAAGAGGGGCAGCCAATACAGCAAGAACAAACAGCTGAAGCCCCAATATCCACTGAGCAACAGGCTCAAGAGAATGTGCCTCCTAGGTAAGAAAAGACAGTGGAGGCCTCAGTGCTGCAAACTCCACAGAAAGAAGAAAAGGGAAAGAAGAGGGATAGAGAGCAAGAGACTCCCCTCACCACATCCATAAATCAAGGGGAGAAAAGGAAGAGAATGAATCCCCTCTCCGAGGAAGAAATGCCTATTGGGCAATCATTGGGCATGGGCCCACCGAGAATGGAGGCATCTGCCAGTTCCTTTCAGCAGGAACAA
>APFE030962949.1:6916-40912 GCA_000404065.3 Pinus taeda | reverse complement strand
CGACACACACTCCTTTCCACAGCTCATTGAAAATGAGGGTGTGTTGTACCATTCGGGACCAGTCAGGATAGTTCTCCTTGCCAGTGAGAACTATTCCTATCATAGAGATGATTAGGTGTCCAGTTCACCCATCTGTTTTGGATTAGGTGTCAACAATCGGGCTAGAGGGCTAACCAGCATCATGGTGTATGGGGTTGTTTATCAACTGGTTAAAATCTGGTAGACTTAACCCAACCATAAAGGGGAGCATGGGGACTACTGGAATAGTTCCTAACACTATTCTTCTTGATGTGACCATCAGGATAGAACCTGAGCCAACACTAGGTTGGGTTCCTACACTAGCTTTGGGTCTAGACATGGTGATGATATGTGGTGAAGGAGGCTCAAAATCAGATGAGGAATCAGAGGGACCAAGAGAAGATTTAGTATGGGGACTCAGAGGAATCCAAACCCAATGGGGAGGGGTAATATTCCCAAACAGAAACTCAGGTTGAAGGCCTAATAGTCTTCGTGACAAATGCTTTTGTGGCGCAATGGTGGTAGGACACATGTGACATGGAAATGGTGAAGGGAGATCAACAATATATCTTTGTCTCATTGAGAAGAGATAAATTTATTATGTTAAGTCTTGGCTTGGCAGTGTAAACCAAGTTCCCTTCACTTAAGGTGTGTTCTTTTGTGCAAATGTATTAATTGATTAAGCCCAGATTGCATTTGTAAAAAATAAAAAAGCTTGTTGAAAATAAACTGAAATTAAGAATAGAAAATGAACGACAAAATAATTAATTAAACCCCACCCAAACTGGGTTCGCAAACACTATACTTCTTGGTTGCTAAAATGATGGAGAATACATTGAAATGGTCAAGAGATTGAAATGTTGATGTGACTAGAATCAAGTGACACTAAGCTGCTGGAAAGTGGTGCAGCAACAACAACAAACTAGAGAGGAAGATCGCTGTAAAAAGTTAGGGAGATGGGTGAAACACTTATGGAAACTGATGGGACCCTAAGGAAAATTACCAAACAATTTTAAATGTGAAACTATATATGGAAGCAACCTATCTTAATAGATCTGAAACAGAAAGGTACAGATATGGAAAATGTGGTTGAAAGCACTGCAAAAACGCAAACTACTAACTCAGCTAAACTCCTCCTAGAAAGGTGGAAGCATACTCGAAGCCCTAGGGGAGGCTAAATTCAACTTTGAAAAGTAAATCAGAGTGGATCAAAGCCCAAGTGGGGTAAGACAGAGGTCAAACAAACCAGCAGACAGCTCTCTACAAAACCCAGAAATAGATTTGAGAAAAACCCTAAAACCTAGAAATCGCAGGTACGACCTGTTTCTCTGTAGGGATCAAACTTTTTGGGTTGTTTAGTACGTTATGGCCTCTAGATCACACTTGTTGGGTTGTTTAGTGTGTTATGGCCTCCAAATCACACTTTTTGGGCCAAAAAGTGTGATTTTTTCTCCATGGATCTCGGTTGGCAAATCTCGCAAAAAAGTGTTGCCTTTGTCACAGTTGATTCCTATGACCTGCAAAAACAAATAGAAAGCTTGGGGAAGTTAGAAATTTATTAGATCTAGGGTTAAAAAACTAGGAAACATTAATAGAATTGAAAAAATAAGAAACCCTAAGCTGAAAACCGAAGGTCACCCAGGCTTTTGGATCTGAAGTATAAAACCCAGTGGAGTCACCAATTTTGTTGTAGTGTTTTCTTCTCAATGATGTACGAAAAGAACCCACTTAAGATTGTGGATGACAAACAATCTCAACAATATAAATGGTTGTTAAACATTGTATATTTGCAGCAACTTATAGAAACAAAACCTCTCAAAGTCTGTATCTATGCCACAATCATCGCTAAACAGCAAAAAGAAAGAGAAATAACTCCAATCATCCAATGGAAACCAGATATGTAAAGAATAATTTTATTATAACACCTGTGAAGAGAACAGAGAAATGTTACCAGTCCCCCTCTATGGGATGGGTTCTTGGCTATACTCAAACATCTTCAGCTTGTGTAGAGTCTCTCTCCTCTATAATGCGAAAACCCAACAAAAATATGGTGTGTGACAATGAAAATAATGAGAGTTACAACAATGAGTGCAACAACGAAAATAATCAAAAGTGAATAATGAATGGAAACCCCTTCTATTTATAACAAAATATTAAGTTATCCTTGAATAATGAGTAATAATAAAATATTATTGACCCCATTCTTGGAATAACCACTGGGAATATTTTATTATATTTGTTTAGGAGCGAAAAAGTATTGAAGTTTTTATTTAGAAATAATAAATAAATAAATGGTTTATTTATCATCTCAAGGAACTAGTTAAGGAATAATAAACAAAGAAGGGTTTATTTAATTATTCCTAAGGGATTTAGTCAAATTTAACAAAGAATAATAATTAATTAGTGATTAATTAATTATTCTCAGAGAAAAATAAGATAAATAATGAATTATTTGTTTATTTTTCATGATTGGGTCAAATTTGACAAGGAATAATAATAAAACAATGGTTTAATTAATTATTTGTAGAAGAAAATCAAATAAATAGTGATTTTTTAAATTATTCTTCATGGGTTTAACTATAAATTACTTAAAAAAGGTGGTTTATTAGGTAATTTTTCACAGTGAAAGCAATTTTACTATGGTGAAATTGGCTTTACATGGTGTACTTTGATCTATCTAGTAAATTAGGCTAGGTGATAAATTTTTTGGTGATAACAATTTCACCCCCCAAAAGAGGAGTGGAATCAGCCAAAGATTGCACTGTCTCGATTACTTCATCAATCATTGGTTGAGTATACTGTTGAGAAACCATAATAGGGTTTGGAGTAGAAGAAACTTTAGACTCAAACCACAACCTTTGTACCACTGAAATCTCAGGGCACCAATGGGTAATATGATCTCCCTTACATAACCTACAAGGGAACTTAGGTTTAAATATTCTACACCTAGGTCTCTGATCAACATCAATGCCCCCAACATAACTAGAAATGGCTAGTGTTGAGTCTCCTACATGACTTTCATAACTTAGTAACTCTTTTCTAAGAGAGATGGGATTTGTGCCCCTAAACTAACTCACAAAAGTAAATGAAACATCAACAACATGACTCATAGAGGTAGGTGAACCATTACTAGTATGACTATCCGTGATTAGATTTATACCTCTAGCATGACTTGCAGTGGTTGGAGTCTCATCTCCAACATGACTTGTACAAGTTGGTGATGATTCATGGAGAGAATTCTTCTTCTCCTTATTCCTCTTCTTTCTCTTCTTTTTAGATTTCTTATTACAACATGGAGAAGAAAGAAGCCCAGGTTTCTCTAGCAAAGAAGGTGAAAAATTTTAACGCATTTGATGCCCTTTAAATAAAGAATTCATCTGAGAAGCTTCAAGAACATTCAAAATATTTGGAGTGGGCCACGTCCAAACTGGTAGTCCAACATTCAATCTAGGAATATTCAAAAAGGCCATCAAGGGATAACCAAAATTTCCAAAGAAAGGAAAAGCACAAGGATCCCCTTTCGAAGGGATCCCTTGGTGGGAATCCACAGGAACATTAGCCATACCCAACTTATATGAAAATCCTTCCCTTACGAGATTTTTCAAATGACTTCCCTTATGGGATTTTTCAAATGACTTTTCGAGGAAGAGAGATGCACAATCAAATATTTTCCCTTAAGGAGGCAACTCCACAATTTCAAGAGAAATATCAAAATCCTTTCAAGGCCAATGGAGTGGTTAGTTAGTCACTTAGAATCAAAGGTCCAAAAGTGACAAGATAAAACCCACCTAAAGCTAACTAAATACAAAGAGAAAAGAGAACTCCACTACAAATTCCCAAACATGCAGAAAAGCAAACAACTTCCAAGTATTACTACTCCAGGTGATTAGGACCAGACACCAAAATACAAGAAAATGAAGAAAAGTACCTCCAGAAGGTAAGTTGGGATGATGAGGGCCCAAGACTACTAGTGAAGGTATCAGAAGTAGTTACGTTGACCTCCAGACAATATCCTTTTTTGGTGCAAGTACCCAAACTTTGTGAGGGCACCCTCCACAAGTATTATGAAAGTGATGCAATATCTTTCTCAAGTACCATGGGCATCCCTGCCCCCATTCCCCCCCCCCCCAACCTACAGTCACTTGTGTGGTCCCTAGGAAAGGAAACTAATTTCACCAACTCATAATTAGAAGCCGAGAAGAACATTCATGGGCACATGATCCAACTATTAGTAGAGGGGATATCTTCTAGGAGCTAAGGGGTTTAAGGGTTTAGGAGTTAAGGGTTAATGGTTAGGGCTTGTGGGTTTAAGGTTTGAGGTTAGAGATCTAAGTGTTTTAGGGGTTACAAGTTAATTTATTAGTAGTTAATGGCTTTAGGGGTTAAGGGCTAAGCACCAAGGGCTTGGGCGTTATAGGATTTAGGAGTTAAGTGCTTAAGGTTTATGGGATTTAGGTTTCAGCAGGTTAAGGGTTTAGGGGTTTAGGGTTTTAGTGGTTAGGGGTTAATGGTTATGGATCAGGGTTTAAGAGGATAATGGATTAATTCATAGTAGATTTAGGGATTCTAGGTTAGGTGTTAGGGATTAAGGGGTTAGTAGCTTAGGTTTTAAGGGATCAAGGGATTAATGGATTATGAGTTATGGTGTAGGGGTTAAAGGATTATGGCTTTGGGGTTAAGGGGACATGGGATTTAGTGGTTATGAGTTAAGGTCTTATGGGTTGTGATAATGGAGCCCCTAATCCCCTTATCACAACTATAGGGGCTTCCCCCATCCATTTCTCTCGTTTCCTTCCCTCTATGCCCCTTAGCCCATTTGCCATGAGGTCATAAGGCCCCTTTTCATTCTCTAATGATAGGATCATAGATCTAATTAAACCATTCTCAAACCTCTCACTTCTACCAATCCATGCTACCCTGACGTCCTTTTTCCCCATTCCATACACCAAAAGAACCCGCTCCCCCAAAATTCATGAGAATTGAACATTTGGAGGTAGTTTTTTAACAACTGCCTCTAAAATTTTAATTCTAATGAATTTTATTTATTTATTTATTTTTTATTTTTTTTGCGGGTCCGTTCTCCAAAATTTACATTATCGTGACTTTTAAGATTGGTTCAAGGATTCTAAGTTAAGGTCTAGGGATTAGAGGCTTAAGTTTAAGGGATCAAGGGGTTAATGGACAATGAGTTATGAGTGTATGGGTTAAGGAATTATGGCTTGGGAGTTAATGGGGTCGGGAATTTAGTGGTTATGGATTAATGGCTTATGGGTTCTGATAATGGGGCCCCTTTTTACAAATATTGTGGACTTACCTATCAATTTCTCATGTTTCCTTCCCTCTAGGCCCCCTAGCCCCTATCTCATAAGTTCCTAAGGCCACATCTCATTCTATAATGCTAGGATTATAGATCTCAGTAAACCATGCTCGAACCTCTCATGCCTACCCATCCATGCTACCCTTGTGTCCCCTTGCCCCATTCAATATACCAAAATATCCCCCTCCCCCAAAATTCATTAGAATTGAACATTCGGAGGCGGTCATTTAACAACCACCTCTAAAAGTTTAATTTTAATGAAGTTTAGCGGGGGGTGTGGGGGTTGTCTATAATTTCATCCAAAAGATACATCGTCATGAATTTTAGGGAGAGTTGTTTCAAACACCCCTTCAAAATTCACAATAATTGAACTTTTGGAGGTGGTTCCTGACACCTCCCACCCAAAAAAAATCATGAGAATTAAAATTTTAGAGGCAGTTGTGAAATGACTACCTCCAAATGTTCAGTTTTCATGAAAAAAAATTCAGAGGGGTGGGGGTATTTCAAAAGACACCTCCAAAATTTAAATTCTCATGAAATTTAGGGTAGTTGTCAAAAAAAGTGCCATGAAAAATATATTTGGGCAAGTCATTTAAACCCCGCACCCCCCTCCCCTTCGCCCCATGCCAAGTTCAATTTTCATGAATTTTTTTTTGGGGAGGGGAGGTGGAGGGGGGGGATTCAAAAACTGCCATGAAAAATATTTAGGCGAACTAATTTTAAAAATCCCCTCCAAAATTCATGAGAAAACACTTTTAAAGGCAATTGTTAGAAAACCCCTGAAAAAGTTCAAATTTTCATGACTTTTGTGGGGGGGGTTCAAAAACTTCCCTTAAATCCATAAAAACACTTTAGAGGTGGTTTTTGCTAGACCTTCACAAGCCAAACTACCCCTGAAGGTCTTTTTTTTTGTAGTATTGTAGGTTCTAATACATTCCAAGTGCTAAGTGTTAGTGCATTCTAAGTGCCAAATATTCCTTTGTTACTTCTCACTTACTTTCCAATAATTGATCTCAAATAACTTTGATATTAAACCATGCCAAAACATGCTAAAAAATACCAAAGAATATCAATGCATGCCAGGCATACTAAGACTTGCTAAGTTCCAACATGTGCCAAGTGCCAATGTGTGTCAGGGAGTCTTATGCATGTTATGGAGTGGAAATGCATGTCAAAGAGTGCTAAGTTGTACCAAAGAGTGTAAATGCATACCAAGGAGTGCTAGGGACTACTAGGGAAGCACAAGGGAGAAGAAATTAAAAATGCATGAAAATGAATGAATATGAGGGTGTGCCATGCAATATCATTGAGTGTTAGGCATGCCAAGGAGGGACTAACAATATATGCTACGTAGTGGAAAGGCATGTTAGGGATTACTAGGGCATGTCAAGAAGTACCGAAGTGTGCTAGGGAGTTCTAGTGTGTGCTAACATGTGCCAAATAGTTCCAATGACTGAAAATACAGGATAGTTGCTAAGGCATGCTAGGATGTGTAGGGTGCCAAGTTGTGCCAACATGTACCAATAAGTGTCTTGGAAGCAGAAGGGAGAAACAAGCTAAAATGAAAGGAAATGAATACATAAGAAGGTTAATAAGTCAATACTTTACCTTTTCCAAAAGGGGCATGCTAGGCACACTAACAATAGGTTCCAATACATGCCAAGTGCCAATGTGTTCCAAGTGATAATGTATGTCAATGCATGTAGAGACATTTTAGGGCATGCTAGGGATAGTAAGGCATACCAACACATGTTAGGGACTTTTATGTTGTGCTAGGGAATCCTAGCCATGGAAATATTATCTAGGTACAAATATGTTCCAAGAGATGCAAGGTGCCAATGAATGTTAGTGTGTGTCAAAGCATGTCAAGGTGTGCCAGGAATGTTGAGGAGTGTTAGGTCTATCTCATTAATAGAATTGAATTAGCTTGATTATGTATTAAATAATATGGTTCCTACACACACTAGTGGAACTTCATCTAAAGGGAATTTACTAGATAATAAACCTAAGAAAGTTTAATCATGTGTTGACTCATAGGAAAACTATATTCTCATTACTTGAGGGAAATGATACACACTAATTACTTCTTAACAAATTAATTGACTCTAATCCTTATGGCCTTGGACACATAATGAAAAATACTCCATAAGAATGGTCTTAAATTGTTATCTTTTGACAAAAAATATTGCAACAGTCACATAGTGTGATCAAAAAATCATTGAAATGATCAACGTTGACAAACGTTTTTTAACGATCACCAAAAGTAACCAAAAATATCATTGGCGAGGGCGAATAAAATATCGTCACTAGAAGTGTCACCAAAGAGATAATTAGTGATGGGCCTTTAATGAACCTCACCAAAAGTGTCATTGAAAATGTATTTGTTAACAAGCCTTAAAGGACCATCACTATATGCACTTACAACAATGCCTTTTTAAGGACTGTCACAAGTTGTCATAGGCGTGACCTTCACCAATGACCTCTTTTGTTGTAGTGTTTGTTTATTTTGTCTAGATCAAAAAGAAATTCAAGCCTTTGACTAAAACCAAGTAAGTCATTGTTAATGAAATTCCCTTCTTCATTAACATTACTTCTCACCAAATAAACAAATGAGTTGATATCCTGTGCTAAACGAAGTAGATTAGAAATTGCATGCCATGCATGTTTAATGATTTATAATCTTTGGCATATATTAGTGACAATATGAGAATTAACTGCATTAATGAGTTTTAGAGCTTTATTATATCCATGAGATGTGCTAGCAGTGGGAATTGTAGATGGCATTGTTCATATTGCAAGTGGAATCATCAACAAAGGATCTAGATTTAAATTGTTTTCCAACTCTTCTATTGTTTCTTTTAGTATCAAGTTCTTTACTTCCTATTTCTCAATAGACAGTGCAAGTGTGTTACTAGTAGCTTGATGGATTATCATGAGGCCGCTAGCTACAATTCTAGACATATCAACATTTATTTGTACTTTATCAATAACTTTCTTATTTTGCACCATTACTTTTTCAATTTTCAATGTTTCATAGTCCTTATTATAATTTGCATCGTGAAAAGTCACAGAGAAATCATCAATACTAGAATATTCTTTGGAAATTTGCTCATTATTTTCTAGTTTTCATCAAAATAAGTACTAACCTAATCAAGTAGCCTACTATTTTCAATTTCCATGTTCATAGCTTATTCAATGCTTCATGTTTTTTAGGGACTTTTGGATTTGGTTGATTCAAGGATGTGCATTTTGTCTGGAATAAATGTCCAATGAGGCTCCTCATCATCCTCAGTAATTGATAGTTGATCGTGAATCAACTTTTCACTTTCAGTATATTTTTGTTTTCTTTGACTCGAAGATTAAGTCGAACTAGTTTTGGATGTGTAAGATGAATATTATGCAGGGTTTCTATGTCTTTGCTTGTACTTTGTTTCATTGTTGATGCCTGCTTCTTCATAAATTTCTCCAGTATTCATTATCATTTCTTGATTATTGCTTGGAGCACTATGACTCTCTTCTCTTTCATCTGCAATTCTTGTCAACAATATCTTATATTTAATAGCACCTAGATGCGTGATAAATATGCCTTCTTGATCAAAGCATCCTTGGGCTTCATCTTATTTTAAATTAAAATAATGTAAAGACTTCACAAGCTCGGCAAGGTGGATTCCATTCTTCATGATTACTTTTCCAATCATAATTGGCAAATAAATAATTTTTTTCTTCTTTCTTTCAAATATAACTTTCCAATCGTAGTATTGTCTGCAAACTTCAGCAATAAAATAGTTATTTATTTAATTCTTGGAAGTAAAAATGGTTTACCTCAAAACAAATAAGCTTGAATAACAATATTATTTCTTCTTTCTTCATGTATCCCTTCCCCATAAGAAAACTTGCACTTCACCAAATATACAATGGGGCTCTTCTCCAGTTATTAGGAAAATAACTAGCTTTACAAAAATATCATGGATTAGACAAAAAACCAAAGTAACTTCCTACCTCCATAATATGGGATACTAGAACTACATTGGTTCTTTGTTAAAATTGAATTTAGGGTTATGTGGAAATTCATGAAATACATGACTTGAGACGATGCTTGTTATCAAATATGCCATCATGAAGTGTAGAAATATGGTGACAGAATTGCAACTGCTCAAGAAATTTAATATAAATCAAGAGACACAATTCTACTCTACTGTTATGTGAAAATTAATTCACAATTTAGAATAAAATTTGTAAACATGTAATAAGAAAAACCACACATGCACAATATTTTTCTAGGGGAACCCACATGGGAAAAACCCTCAAGACTCTTTGCATTAATCAGATGAATAAATAATGTATTACAATTTCTTGTCCAATCTAAGCACAACTTGCAAGTGAAAAACTTATCTCTCTGCTCAATGAGAAGCTCTAACCAAGACTTAGTCAATTTCTGCCTCAGCTTGAGCTTCTATTTCCTTGCACAAATCCTGAGGAATTAGGCCTTATTCTATAGGATTTTCCTCCAATTGATTGCACATTCCCTATTGGAAATAATACTGAGAGAGGGGGGGGGGGGGGGGGTGGTGGTGAATCAGTATTAGCAAATCACTAACTTTTTCATTTCCATAATCAAATTCATTTATGCTACTTCAGTTAAGGGAACCCACGTGTACACGCAATTGTGTTTCATGCAACTAGCATATATCCAGTAAACTTATGATTCAGTTAATCCATTATATGTTGATCTTTAATCAATGCATCAGAACTTCATTAACCATATAAATAGTAAATAGGTGCAGTAAAATAGAATAGATCATCACACATAAGAAACACACATGAACACCATGATATAAGGTGGAAACCCAATGCGAGACAAAAACCACTTGCTGATGTTTTCTTTAAGATAAGAAAAAATTGTTTACAATCTTGTGTTGGCGCAGACTCATACAAGTATGCAAGCACCCACCTGCAAAAGGCTACAACCTTCTCTCATTGCGTAGTTTCTACTAGAAGGGAGCTACAACCCCCTAGCTCTTGTACAAGCCAATATATTTACTAGTATGTAGGTGCCGGCCTACAGAAGGCTACAAGCTTCTCTTTTCTTCTAGGGACCATGTTTCATAAAATTTCATACTGGATCCATCAATACAAAATTAATCACCACTTCAATACAACCATCAACTATATCTACATCATCAATCTCTAAATCACCCAACAACTGAATCACTGAAACCCTATCGTCAAAACACAGTCACCAGAATACAGAGCAGAACCCAAAACTATGGAACAACCATTAGAAGCAACAGTAACCTCAAATATCGAATCTCATAATGTATACGCTACTTGGCTATGTCAAACCAACGTGTATACGCCCTTTCACCAAAGGGAACTAGCGTACAGATCTGAAAAGGGAACCTGCATTATGATCTATACGTTACATCCCTTTTCAGATCTATACGCTAGTTCCCTTTGGTGAAAGGGCGTATACACGTTGGTCCGACACAGCCAAGTAGCGTATACATTATGAGATTCGATATTTGAGGTTAATGTTGGTTCTAGTGGTTGTTGCAGAGTTCTGGGTTTTGCTCTGTGTTATAGTGATTGTGTTTTGACGACAAGGTTTCAATGATTTAGTTGTTGGGTGATTCAGAGATTGATGATGTAGATATATTCAGGGTTTTAGTGATTTAGTTGTTTTGAAAATTTCTCCCATCAAAGATTGGTGGTTTGATGGATCCCTCTCTTTCTTGACTACTCATGATGATGGATCTTCCTTCAAGCGATCAAGCTTTTTCTGAAGGACCTACTCTGATTCCAATTGTTGGAAATAATACTAAGAATGGGGGGGATGAATTAGTATTAGCAAATAATGCTGAGAGGGGGGGGGGGGGTGATTCCAATTGTTGGAAATAACATTAAGAGGGGGACGGGGGGGGGTGGTGTGAATCAGTATTAGTGTATATTCAGGGTTTCAATGATTAAGTTGTTTTGAAAATTTCTCCCATCGAAGATTGGTGGTCTGATGGATCCCTCTCTTTCTTGATTACTCATGATGATGGATCTTCCTTCAAGAGATCAAGCTTCATCTGAAGGACCTGCTCTGATTCCAATTGTTGGAAATAATACTGAGAGGGGGAAGGTGAATCAATATTAGAAAATCACTAACTTATTCATTTCCATAATCAGATTCATATACGCTACTTCAGTTAAGGGAACCCGTGTGTACACACAACTGTGTTTAATGCAACTAGCGTATATCCAGTAAACTTATGATTCAGTTAATCCATTATATGTTGATCTTTAATCAATGCATCAGACCTTCAATAACCATATAAATAGTAAACAGGTGCAGTAAAATAGAATAGGTCATCACACATAAGAAACACACATGAACACCATGATATAAGGTGGAAACCCAATGTGGGACGAAAACCACCTGCTGCTATTTTCTTTAAGATAAGAAAAAACTATTTACAATCTTGTACTGGCACAAACTCATACTAGTACGTAGGCACCCACCTGCAGAAGGCTACAACCTTCTCTCGTTCTCTAGCTTCTACTAGAAGGGAGCTACAACCCCCTAGCTCTTGTACTAGCCGATATATTTACTAGTACGTAGGTGTCAGCCTACAGAAGGCTACGACCTTCTCTTTTCTTCCAAGGACCATGTTTCATAAATTTTCATACTGGATCCATCAATACAAAATTAATCACCACTGCAATACAACCATCAACTATATCTACATCATTGATCTCTAAATCACCCAACAACTGAATCACTGAAACGCTGTCGTCGAAACACAGTCACCAGAACACAGAGCAGAACCCAAAAGTCTGCAACAACCACTAGAACCAACAGCAAGCTCAAATATCAAATCTCATAATGTATACACTACTTGACTATGTCGAACTAGCGTGTATATTCCCTTTCACTAAAGGGAACCAGCTTACAGATCTGAAAATAATTACTTATACCTTCACTGCAATTTTCTACTTCAGATATACCCAGATCATCAGATATAAAGGATAAGACATGCATCAGTATTCAGATTTGAACCATTCATGATCATACCATATAATGATAATTCATTTTAGCCTTCATGATCCTGGTCCATCAACCTTCATTCGCCACATAGGTGCATCCTTAGCAAAGCATCACATACCCATAACCTACATACTAGAACTCACACTTCATCAAATATTCATTACTTGCACACTTGCTATATTGCCTAATGATCTTCTTCTCCTTATATAGGTTTAGGCCTCTCTCAATACCATGGTCCAAAACCACGTAGGACTGATACCTTGGACCAAATACCTGGGGTCAATACCTCAGACCAAATACCATGGATCAATACCAAAATACCATGGACCAAATACCACGGACCAAAACTTAGTTTTCCAACATGTACGTGAATTTTCTTCTGTGAAAGTGCATGTGTACATTATACGCTCCTTTGTATATAGTAAACTTGCATGTATACATGACTTGGTATATAGTGAACTTACGTATACCTTTTTGTATACGCGACTTTGTATACAATGAACCTGTGTGTATACACGGCTTGGTCAATGGTGAACCTGCGTATACCTTTCTTTCTTCATTCTTACTGTTTACCTACTATACTTTGATCTTTCATCTGAGAGATTTTCCATCAAGAATAACACTTGTGTGATACTTGTATCATAATTCCAACATTCCCAAGGTTATATCATTGATTGCATGCAACACCTATACACTCAAGACTAGTCTAAAATAAATGTTACACTAACTTGGAATCTCCACCATAGTTGGGAACTCAAATTCTCTACATGCACTAGTTATTTTTGGTTGATTGATCAGTTAACTAGATGATCATTGATTTAGACCATTGCCCCACTACATAACTAACCTCCAACTAGTTCTATCAATAGTTATAACTAGTTTAACTAAATACAACTAGAAACAACTGAACTGGATCGCTACAAATTAGCAACCACAGATACATAATTGAGCTTCAAACCTTCTAACTCGAATTTACTGAGCTAACTAAGTGACGATATCCATGTCACCTTAGTTAACTACCTCCAAGTTGTATGTTGATGTGGAAATTAGAATTTTCTCAATTTTACCAAGGAAAATTCAAATTGATACTTTCTTGCTACACTTCTCAACATGAAAAATATATTTCTTTTGAACAAATTTAATGACTGAAAATCCAATTCATTTGAAATAAGATTATCCCAGTCGAATACGCATTTTTTTTATATGAATAATAGAGCACATGGAGAATGCATCTTGGTACACTGGTCGTAGTTTCTTGTCCCATTAAATACGCACAAAACCAACAAAACTCTCCAAACTTTTATCTAAACAAAGTAATATCTAGAAAGGAAAGATCAGAAGGAACCTTAGAAGTTGGCGAAATGAACTCTTGAATGATGTTCGAGTCACCTGTCTGTGACTCTTAAAAACTATTTTCTTTTGACAATTTTTAGCATATATCTAGATTTTGTAGCTTGAATATGTGACTGAATACCTCTGATTCAAATAAATAGGATTATTCGTAGCTGCTATCATAATTGTTCTCATCTTTAAATCAAAATTTTGCATGCACAAATAAATTATTCCTCGAAAATAAGACACTTTTGGGATGAATGCGGCATTTGCTAATCCACTAGACAAAATATTATCGCTATTCTTCTCTTCTGTGGATAGATTCACATATTCTTGATATGCAATTGACCACTAAAAGCTCTTATCCATAAGCATAAGTGTGTTAATCATATCAATGCAAATATATTATTTCCTCTCCCTACTAGCCATCTTCACTTTGTACTTTTAAAATATTTTTTCAATCAGTAACATTTTTATTGCCTTTTAAGTATAGATTTATCAATACACTAAGTAATCACCACTTGTTACTATTCTATGTGTGAAATATATTTTATAGGACACTCTAAATAGGCCACAATTTCTCCCAAAAAACAATAGAAATTTCGACATGATTTTTAGAAAACCTGACACGATTTTTTGGAAAACATGATTATAACTGGCAAGCTTCAAGATTTTTGGCATCGCGATGTTTTTTTATGGTACCGAATCCATTTTTGCCAAAAGAAAAACGGGAAAAACAAAAATTAACATTGTGATAGCTAAACTATTTGGAAAAAAACATAGTCACTGTATGGCAAGAAATTCATTCTCTAGACGTAAGTGTGATCTTAGTAGATAACACCGAAACGAATGTTGAAATTATAACTCTAATTTGCATTTTTTTGTTTTTCCGTTTGCACTATCTTTTACTATTTTGTATATGAGATCTCTTTGGTGAGACATTTTGAATAAATAGCAATTCAAAAGCAACAAATTTGACATTTCCGAGAAGTAGTGGAAATAATTTAAAAACAAATCTCAAAACCATTTACTCCATGTATAAACCAAATTAAATGTGAATATTTTTTAATAACGACAACTAGCCTAGAGGTTGTCAGTAATCTCTATTACGAAACAACTTCATCGTTCAGCTAGCACCCACTACATCAATGTTAGTTTATAGGTGGTAGCATTTACCATTCCTGATTACGTGTCGATTCATTCATTCACCAAAATAATATGAACCATTAATGTCATTATTCTGAGTAAAAAAATGAGGAAAGAGTACTCTACACAATGAAATTTTTTTTTCCAATTGTACATAATGTTAGTTTCTACTTTCATGCGTTTTCTATTTATGGTGTGCCCCTCCACAGTCATTACAATTATGGAATTACATTACTATTGCTTCAAGCAAGCAGTAGCTGTTTTGCCGCCCTTCAATAAACTAACCGTTACAGTAAAAAAAAAAAACAATAATGTTTCTCACGCGAACTAAAAAAACACCTTATTGAATATTCAATAATTATTATTTAATTCACAAATGTAAGAATCAAGAATGAGTACATGAACGAAATTTTCTGATGGGAAATTTATATGCAAAATCACAACATTGCTAATGAAATTTTTTGTTACACTACGAATTAAACTTTTTGTTCCTTTCTCTGCACACCCATTCTCTCACACAACACTAATTATTCACACGCATTAAAAATATTCTTATCACAAATGCACATATCATTTGGAAATATTCTACAAGGAGAAAACATTGCACATTCTTCTATTTGGAAAACATAGTCGACAACAAATGATTACGTATACATGAAATTATTAAAACTACGAGCACAAACTTAGTATCCAATTGAAATAGAGATAAGATTCCTTCGTATAATGAAAATTCCACATATCATTATGGTTATCATTTTACTAGGTGAAAGTTTTCTTGCATGTATTAAAAAATAACTAAATTTGCATTCATAATAACATTATTAATAGTTTGTTGCAATTGATAGAAATTAATATTAAATTATTTTTATTTCAAGATAAATTTAAATTAATTTAATTTATATTTACAATTTTTAGGTCTATAGTTGTTTAATGAAAGTTTTCATTATGCGGAAGTAGCTTCGTGTGCAACATGTAAGCTTTAGTATGAGCTTCACACAAGAAAGTCTTTGCACAATGAAACGGGTTTCTACATCTAACACGAGTTATTTAAATTCTTATTTGCTTTAAGAAAACAAATTTTACACATCTATAACTAAATTACTTACAAACAATGATTTACCATTGATTATTGCAAAATGAAATATGGAGGTTTTGCACAATGCTTTGAAAAATAGAACCCATAGTTTAATGTATTATGATTATTATTATTATTATTATTGTTATTATTGTTTTTATTATTATTATTATTATGATATCTTGCTTTCAAGTTGAGAAAATTAATTTATTATGTCATAAGTCCCTCGTGTTTTTTTACAAAATGATAAAATTTATTATTATACAAATATGATTTAGTCATAGTCAATGTTCTATTGTGCAGATATTTAACTTTGGGCAAGAAGCTTACTCTGCACAATGAAAACTTTCATTCTAAGCCTCGCACAAGGAAGCTTTGAACAACGAAACATTGATCCCTACAACTCTCGCTTTTGTACATGCTTTCATATTAAATAAACGCAACTAGGACAAAATAATCAGTGTTTCTACTTGAGAATCCTTCAAAAGTAATCAACATAGTTACAACAACTATAATCATATTCAGATTCAAATGTTAATCACCATAGTTGTCATTAAAATAAACATTACAAATGCAATATATATTTGAAAACCAAAACATTTGCCAAACATTAATTTCCCTTGTAAACAGAATTGGAATAGAGTAATCAATATTTGTGCATGACAAGCCTTGAACAGTAATCAACATAGTTATAGTAACAACAATAGTATTTAGATTCAAATGCTAATCATTATAGATATCATTAAAATAAGAATTACAAATGGAATAGATATTTCTAAAACAAAACTCTTGTTAAACATTCATTTTCATTGTCATCAATTTCAAACCATTACATAGAATATAAAAGCTCAAAACCATAGTCTCATGAACTTATGTTCAATCATTGTTCTTGAATAATGCAATAGACTCTAGAGTTATACAATTTCACATGCAAAATATTATCTAAGAATTCTTGATATAATCGGTAAAGAGTTTCAGTATTAGGACATAGTAAATAGTGTATTTGGTTGTTTGTTTGACTAAGGGTCCCAAAAACACCTTCCTTGAAGTTGGTTTTTTCTTACAAGGAGCTTACAAGCAATTGGATGATGTTAGTGTTGAAACAAGAACCAACAAAGCATTGAATATAATGGAAACAAGATTAAACTAAAAATAAAGCAAACAACATGAAACAAGCTTAATGAAGCAAAAACAAATCAATAAAGATATAGGAACAAGATCCTCTTTATTGGTTTTTGGTGGTAGAAGAGCTACAAATAAGATATCCAAACACTTGAAGAGAGTTTCTTGAGCAATGGTGCTCAAGAGCTCTCACGAAGGATTTTCCTTCTTCAATATACTTTGCAAACTCTTTATCTCTCAAAGAATCAAAGAGAACTCTCAATAGTGGTAGAATCCTCTCAACAATGGAATGCAAGATTGCTTGGGAGAAACTTTTTGAGCATAACATTGCATAAAATTATTGTTCTTGGTCTTCCATTGCCTTGTATATATATAATTCAAACTCCTCTTTCCCTCCCTTTTCTCATCAATGAAAAAATGGTTTGAGAGAAGAACAAGAGGATTCCTTTGGGGGTTTCATATCTCCAAATCATCTCGAAATTGGTTTTCCTTATGTAGCACTTGTCATGGAATCTCAACTAAAACCATGTGGAGTGGTTCAAGACTGCTGAGTTGACTTTGAGCAACCTGCGTGGCTATTGACGGAAAAGTTGCACAGTATTGAATTTTTCCTTCGTAGTGCCTGCATGGGTTGATATTTTTAATTAGACTTTAGAAAACCTTTTATTTTTTGGTTTTCATGATGCTTCCAGCTAGAAAATATTCACTTTTATATGTTGTTATCTGACTCTAGGTTTCCTCTGACTTATACAAATGTGTGTAAGATTTTTCCATATTAACAGTTTCCCCTTGATGTATGAAGTTTGGAGGAAGCATATAACCGAGATAGATATCGTTTTTTTTGTTCTGATGATGGGTCTGACATGCTTTTTGAGAGAGAGTAGGTTACTATGGATATTATTTGGGAGATGGCTTTAACTGAGAACTCAAATAAGACCATGCTCTGAATAAATGGTGATACAAAAGTGTCTATACTAGGCGGGCATGTCCCATGCTTGTTATGATGACTAGGACTGAAGTATTACAAACATACAGGAAAGGTCATGTCAATTTAGTCATGAAATGACTAACATGTTTCTAGTTGAATAAGATAACTAATGTTTCCCTCTAGGGCACCTCTAACAAACAGGATGAAATGGGTGCCCCCATGCATCTGATATAGGCATCATTGAAGGGGGCACAATGGGATGCATAGGTCTTTGATTGAATGATAGAAATGCAACAACAACAGCGTATGATACTACCATGACATGACAACTTATTTTGAGGTCAAATGTCAAGGAGATTGATGACATCAGTGGGAAAATAATGTTTCCCACTATGCCACCTGAAATTATCCCTATAAGGTGGGAGTAACCAAGGTACTTCTTACATTTTGGAAGACAATTGTTGATGTCAACAAAATGAAGTGTCAACCGCCCAAAAGATGGTTCTAGGAAATCCATATGAATTTGGAATAGATATTTGCAATAGGATGGGTCCATGATGGTGAGAGTTGACAGTATGTGAGCAGTTCGTAAACCTTTCCTGAGGTTGGAGTGTTGATGCAAGTGGCAACACTCAAAACAATGATGTTGAGGTGATTCTGTTATACAATATTTTTTCACACTCCCCCATCTTGTATCCTAAAGTGTCAAAATGATGAAATTTGTTAGTGTATTCACCATGAAACATGATTAGAAACATCCCTAAAGAAAAGAAGAAAAAAATCTTGAAAGAATCCTAAAGAAACTTGTCAAAAGACCTTGTTTTCAAGATCAACGTGTATTGCATCAATAGTGACCCGTGCTGGTAACTTGTTGCATTATATTGTTCTACACTACCAGTGCAAATTTTATCAAGAAAACTCGTGTTGAACCTCTTCAAGCAATTTTTCCTAAAATGGAGGAGAAGCTTCTCTTACTAGAAGTCTCGAGAATGATGAGCTAGTTATAGGTGAATGAGGATTGGAAAAAGACCTCGCATTTCTAGCCCTTGCTCCTACTTTCATGAATATTTCCCTTGATATTTGGAACTTATCCCTCCTTTTATGGATCCTAAACTCCCTATCCTTCCCTATAAATGAGATCCCTACTATCCACAACTGGTTGGCTATTGATTGGTTGCCTTCGTAGTGTTGAACTATGCCCAATTGTTGACCATTTTTCTAAGGAGCAAGGAGTGCTTGAATGTTAAGGCTAGGACTTGGAAACTCACCTAAAGGAAGCTTACAACATCGAGGCTTAAGTGGTTACAATGCTCCCTTTACCATATATTAATAATACATTATGTGTTTACTTTCCATAAATGTGTCAATTGTTTCACATTTAGTGTAACACTCCTTAATCCATTACATGGTTTATATTGGAATGGATTTTTCTATGTATATGTATGGTGTCTCCATGTGATCTTCCATGCAGGTATTCATCCATAATGGTGAAGAGGAGATTGAGCATGGAAGTGAAAGAATAAAGGACGACACCCACGGATGTTAGCATCAAAGTGAGGTAGGTCATCTATCCTCCTTTTTGTTTTCTGGTATAAACTAGTAAATTTTACATATATTTGTCTTCGTTTGTCGCTAGATCCTTCCAAGGGACTAGAGGGATCGTTTCTATCCGCATGAAGGATTTCCTCCACAACAAAAGTGGTGACTCCACTGGGGATGCCAACTGTGCTAAAGGAACCTTTCCCATCTCATTAAACACAAATGGTAGACCAACCCCACACTCACACCTCTGGATGTGCTCAAGTGTTCATGAGTGGCTCAAAACCTATTTCCGTAGCCATAGATCAAAATATTATCCAACTCCTAAAATACCCATGGTGGAGAAACATTCCACTGATATACCATCTTCCTCCACTTCAGCCAATTTTTTTCCTCTCCATATCAAGAAACCTAGCACTGATTCTATAATTTGACCACCCCCTAAAGGTGTTCTTCAGAAAATTCATTATAATCCAAATGCGCAAACTGCCCAACACTACAATACTTTAGAAGAGCTCAAGCACCCTAGGTGATGTCAGTCTTGAAATTCCTTCAAATATGTCCATCACAACAAAAGGCTTTGTTATTCACCATTGGAGGAATTGATCCCACAAATTCCATCTTGATCAATTTTGATCTTGAAAATCATGTCCCTCGCCTACCACCTCAACTTGCTTTTCTCATACAAGTTGTCATTATGGGTAAAACCATTCACCAAATTGTTTTTGATGAAGGATTATCTACATGAATTATGTCCATATCATGTTGGAAAGCCATTGACTCTCCTCCTCTCAGCCAGTCCCTGAATACTTTGGAAGCTTTCGATGGCAGAGGTTTTCAACCATATGGTATTCTCTACTCTTTACCAATTTAGTTAGAAGGAAAAATTGTCAACTTGGAAGTATAGGTTGTTGACACAAATCTCAATTATAACTTTCTACTTAGATGTAGCTGGACTCACGCAATGTTTTTTGTGGTTTCTACTCTTTTCTGTGTACTTCACTTTCCCCACCAAGGGAAAATTGTCATTGTATACGAATTGGCCTTATTTTCCTCTAACTATTTAACTGGGAATGTACATTATGTTTGGAAAAAACCATTATTCCTTATGAAAATGTCGAAGCGGTTCTTTTAAAAGACTCTTCCTTAACATAAAATTTTTCCCTTCCTCGCACCAATGTTGCCTCAATTAACATGATCTCATCTGGTAATGACCCTTGGATCATCCCTAGCTCTGATCAGATTGATCATTTTGGTGACACCATGCCACTTATCCACATCGAACAAGATTACCAAGTTGTCCTTATGGCTTCTGCGGCTACATCTGAAGCCAATGACCAATTAGGTATTGTCCTAGATCATATTAGCAAACTTCTTGGCTTGGTTCTTCAAATTCTGAAGATCCTTTGAATGAGACTTTCCTTATTGATGAAAGCATCGTTGAAGTCATTTCTCTTGAAGAAACCCCTTGGCGTTTATTCATAATTGTTTGTCCTTTATTCCTAGCCTTGGTGTGATTCCTACCTATCTATATACTTTAGTTTCCCTTGTAATGATTTCTCCCTTTCAGACACCCATCTTATCTCACGAGGTGTTTTCTGAAGGAAATTTGGGAAACATCTCAGCAACCATGCCCATTGACATCTTTGTGAAACCAAGGATATCCCAATGAGATTAATATCTATGATGGAAATCAGTTTTCTAAACCCTGCAATGGACTCTACCTAAAAACGTATCATGCTTAATCTTGTGTGGATACTTTTTACATTAGTGCGTGTTTTCATTAGTGTGTTGTATTTTTTTGTGATTGTTTGCATTTTTGCAAACATGTTTTCCCTTGCATACCACATTATCCACTTGGTTTTCAGATGTTGGTGAACCCTCTTCCCTATGTTGGTTTCGTTGATGGCGCTTGTTGTATTACACAAAATCTATATTCTGTTGTATGGGCACTCTTTGCTCCCAATGATGAGTTAGTGAGTTTATAATGTATATGTCTAGGATGCACTACTAACAATATAGCAGAATATAGTGCAGTCATCGAACTATTGTCGAAAGCTATTTCTCTTGGTATTAGAGCATTGGTTGTTAAACTTGATTCACAACACATTGTATTACAATTAAACAGACATTATTCTATCATAAACCCTAACATTCTAAGAAAATACTTGTGTGTTCATCTCTTGGAAATAAATTTTAATTACATAACATATCAACACATTCCAAGACATTTGAATACATTGGCAAATGCATTATCTAATCATGATTTAGATTGACATTTGAAGCATATGTAAAAAAGAAAACCATGGCATAATACGAACATCAGGCACATAAGGTCAAACATGTATATATATAGAGTTTGCAAAATGTTTTTTACATCAAAAATCAAAATTTTTGTTCTGAGACACATGGCTTCTCGAGCCTACATAAGTGCAAAAAATAAGAGTAGAGACATGTCTATCTACCAACATGATGATCATGATATCATGAAATAGCCTTGAAAACTCATCCCAATAGTTGATGTAGTCTAGATGATATCCTCATGGTATGCCTCTGATACTAAAGTGGCACCTCATCAATAGTAGCATAATCTAGAATGCCTCTAGTCAAGGCCTCTAGATTGTGCTCCACCTCCACCATAGGATCGAATCCCTCAACATATGGTGCATCCTCAAGTTACCGTGCCACCCTCCTTTCTATCGGAGAAACCCTTGGAGGTCCCTCTGGTCCCACATCTTCAAAATATCACAAGTCTCAATCTCAGTTCACATAATTAAAAAAACATCAAAAAAATGAAAAAACTTAAAAAATAGTTCATTACCTAAGTCATTCCATTGTGCTCCAGGTGGTAGTGGGAGATCATGATCTCCCTCAAGATATCCCAGCATAGGGCCTAATCATCCACCATGGTGACTTGTTGATGTAGCCATACAAATAGCTCTGGTTGAAAAGGTATTTGGCGACCACCTCCATGACGAGGCATCAACTTTCTCCATCGCAGCAATCATGGGTCCTTGGGTCCAGGAGTTTCCACCTCCACCCACTAATTCCTGAATAGAAGAACATACTCTAGAAATAATGTCACCAAAATCGATCCATAGCCAAATTTTTTGAGTTTACATGTCTTTCATTCAATGAGTTGGTATTTCATATTGACCAGTAATCCTTCACACCATTTGAACATAGTCAGACTAAGACAATCCACTGCATACTAAAAGTGATATTTTCTTGCTTCATGTGGAGCTTGGGCTCCAACTACTCGAGATATAGCATGTAGAACTATTCTAAATGGAAGATTTGTGATAATTTTGATGCCAATCTTCCCGCTTTTGTTTTGCGGGAACCATTGCAATGTCTAGCTATCAGCATGTCAATACTTTCTCCTCCAACATGAGAACCAGACAATTGAACTTGTTGTCCTCTCCTGGAAAAACCTATGATAAATTATATGTCTGTAATTTCTATGTCAATATCTTGGTCCCCTATTATGAACATGTGGCGGTCTACATCCCACCATCCTACCAAGTGTTGCAATAACTCCACCTGGGTTCTGATCCCAGGGGTACGGAATAATTTAAGGAATCCACATGCCTGGAAAGCCCTTATACAATTCGGATCCTGTGATTCTTGATAGCCTTCCACTTCATGACCTCTTTCATTCCACTCAATAACCATTTTCTCCAGCAAATAACCTATGAAACATCAATGAAAAAAGTTTTGATTAGATCCTATGAAGAAAAAATTTCAAAATAATTCGCAATTTTGGAGATCCATTGAAAAATTTTACTTCACGGCGCCAGCATGACTATCTCTAATTTTTTTTGTGCTTCCAGCGTGATGGCACAATTAATCCTAGGGAGTGTAGTGCATTCCCTATGTGTAAAATCCGCGCTGATAGCCCTCGACTCAAAAAAAATTCAAGCCCTCCTAACTACCTATTTTACGGGTGAAATTACTTAAAAATGCTACTAAATTGCAGAGGAAGGACAGATCTCTTACCTATAATAGATGGTTCATCGAATGGTTCCCTGGCTTGATCACACTCCATGCCTAAAGATCAGGGGGATCTAGGGCAAAATGTGCTCTCCAAATTACAAAATGACAAATTTTTATTTTTCTTTTAGAGTTGATATAAACTTTTTTAGGTATTTTTACCATTTAAGGCATATTTTTACCTATCTTTATATTTTTTTCTCGAACCAGGTAATGTTTGTTCACATGTGTAGTGTTAGGTTATGACTAATTAGTGACAATAATTGATTTTGGATGAACTATCGAGTTTTATTTTATCACTTTTTTTAGACTTGTAAAAAATAAATGAAAAAGGAACCCCCTTGGATTCATCTTTCAGCGCTTTTCTGACTCTCGAAACATGAAAAGATTGTCGAGTACTTGTCTTTTCGAACTCATAAAAGTAAATGAAATGGTGTCTACTTAGATGTATAAGTATAACCATTTTCCATACTGAGATAGACTAATGTACAAAAAAGGAATACCTTGGTCACAAGTGGCTAAGAGGTTCTCTTGAATATTGTTTTCTACCTTTTTGGATTCGAGAGACTGTCTACAAAAAGGGACATCTGGAGTTTCCTTTTTGCCTCTTTTTCAAACTCTCTAAATATGAAAAAGACGTTGAGTTACCCCTCCATTAGGCTTGTAAAACTGAAACGATGAATGACTTATCACCATGACAAGACCGAGCTACTCCTTCCTAGGGCTCGTTAAAAATACTAGGATGGATTCATTAGAAGGATGAACTTATATGAAAATCATATGCTATCCTCTTCAAGCTTGAGATTAAAAATAATGAGGTAATTAGTAGAAATACTGGGGGAAAATGGAAGTTAACATATATCATGTATTTTGTATAAAGGCAGCATGTTTCTCTTGAACGTAGCACTTGTCTGTATCTCGTGTCGGGTTTGGGTTATCATCACTTCGTCACTTTCCTTACTAGGTTGTTGGAATCCATTTTCCTTTCATCTGATTGTATCTTAATTTCATCATGACCTATGATCCTATGTTGAGTCAAACGCTGCCAAATTTTGAATTCATGTCGCTAATATGTTCAAGAGAAGTCCCATCCATAATTCAAACCACTTATACCTTATTTGAATTTTCTGCAACAATCCTAAATCACTCTTACCAACTTTGCAAAATCCTAGGTTTCATGTCGATGATGTAGGAAACATTATGGCCCTCCTTTGACAGATCACTTCATGTTGACTCCAACTCACTTTCCAAGAAGATGATCTAGAAAATCCCTTTTAGTACCTTGGAGCTTGCATGCCTCAATGGTAGGTTCTTCTCATTCAATGATAGGTCCACATCATTGGCCTTCGATTGAATGATTCAGTGAATGTTTGACTTCAACTTCATTGTTCACACTTGTGGATTATGTTGTTGTACCTTGAGAGCCATCGTCATTGATTGGTAATTAGGTGCTTTCTCTCATGCCTTTTAATGGTTCCCATCATTGGCCAGTAATCAAGTGCTTTCTACCATGTTCGAATCTGACACATCTATTCACATGGTGGGATTCATACTTTGGTTGAATCGAGACAGAGATGAAGATCCTGGATTTTGTTTGATAAATCCAAGCTGCGTGGAGTTATTGGATATTCATGATTGTACACATGATCCCTTCTATTCACATGGTTATGTCCATGTTGTGGATGCATACACATGATCCCTTCTATTCAGATGGTTGTTCCCATGTCGTGGATTCATTTATTGTTATATGCCTACTCATATATGTATTCTTAGACATAATTACATTAGAGATGTTAGATATCTTGTATCGTGTTTGATTTGCAAGTCTCCTGACGGTGTTTCTCTGAGTCCTTACCTTGACTTGTAAAGCATTTCAACCATGACTTCTCATTCTACTTTCATGATTTAGGGGGCATCTATTATACAGTATTTTTTCACACTCCCCGTCTCGTATCCTAAAGTGTCAAAATGACAAAATTTGTTAGTGTATTCACCATGAAACACGTTCACAAGAATCCCTAAAGAAAAGAAGGAAACTTGCCTTGAAAGAATTCTGAAGAAACTTTTCAAAAAACCTTGTTTTCAGGATTGGCACATTTTGCATCACTAGTGACCCATGCTAGTAACTTATTTCAATATATTTTCCTAGTCTCTCCAATGCGTCTTTTATGAGGAAAACCCAAGCTAAATCTATTTAGGCAGTTCTTACTAAAATGGAGGAGAAGCTTCTCTTACTAGAAGCCTTGAGAATGGCGAGCTAGTTAAAGGTGAATGAGGATTGGAACAAGACCTCCCATTCTTGGTCTTTGATCCTAATTTCATGGATCTTTCTTTTGATATGTGGAACTTCTCCCTCCTTTTATGGATCCTCAACTCCCTCTCTTTCCCTATAAATGAGATCCCTACAATCCACAACTAGTTAGCTATTGATTGGTTTCCTTCCTAGTGTTAAACTATGCCTAAATGATAACCATTTTGCTAAGGAGAAAGGAGTGCTTGAAGGTTAAGGCTAGGACTTGGAAACTCACCTAAAGGAGGCTTCCAACATCAAGGATTAAGTGGTTGTAATTCTCCCTTTACCATGTATTAATAATACATTATGTGTTTAGTTTCCATAAATATGTCAATTGTTGCTCATTTAGTGTAATACTCCTTGATATGTTACATGGTTTATATTGAAATGCATTTTTCTATGTATGTGTTTTTTGTCTCGATGTGATCTTCCTTGTAGGTTTTCATCCATAAGGATGAAGAGGAGATTGAGATTGGAAGCGAAAGAATCAAGGACAACATCCATGGATGTTAGCATCAAAGTGAGCTAGGCCATCTATCCTCCTTTGTGTTTTCTGGTATAAACTAGGAAAGTTTACATATATTCATCTTCATTTGTTCCTATATCCTCCCATAGGACTAGAGGGATCATTTTTATCCTCAGAAAGATTCCCTACACAAAACATTCCCCTAGATTTAGTAGGACATATAGGGGGAGAAATGTTCTTTTTAGTTTCCATGTTATGGTATGAGAAAATGGTCATCAATGGGATGTAAAAAGCAAGTTCCAACCAAGGGAGACTAAGGATTGTTGCCAAGTAACTAACATAAAAATATGGGTGAGAACCTTGTTCACAAAAAAAAAAAAAACTTTGTACACTATCCAAAATAATTTAAAAGTGGTTTGGGATGTAAAAACAAGGAGATGGGTGCCCTAGGAAAATAGTGGCTTATGTGATGATGCAAGTGGGTTTTTTACTACAGATGGGGGGCCCAATGGTTGGTCTCTATGTGAGGTTGATGAGGCAGATGGAATGATGTAGATGGTCTAATGAAAGATGGATGTATGATAGGCCAAATGTAGAAAGTGGTAGTGCATTCAGTTCAATCTGACTGTAAACAAGAATAGCGGCCCAAGAGTGGGGTTGGTAAGCAACGGGAAAAGAAGAGAAGTATGAGGCTGGTCTTCTAGACATGTGTATAAAATTTCTCATGGGCCTGGGGATATGGTCGTGGATACTAATATTGTGAAGGGAAATATGAACTAGGGTGATCCATAGGTGAAGCTCTATCGACCGATGTGGGTGTTTACCATGTGCAGCTAGAACGTGATGGTAAACATGGTAGAGATGGTGGACCATGTGGTTTATTTGAGAGAAATGATGTCAGGATATGCAATGTTTTGGAGGAACCCTATCATGTTGAGTGGAAAATAATACCTTAATTGTCGATTGGAACCAAGGGAATGACTTTACTAAGAACCTGCAACTTCAAAATCCAATACCCCAAGTGAAAAAATATTTCTATAACAATATGCAAACTAGAGCTTACTAAAAAATATGTATTAAAAAACATGAAAAGATGCACCTGATGGGTACTCTAAAATGTGAGACAGACCCAAAAATGAGGATGTTGGTGGCACACAAAATTAAATTTTCCATAATGAAGTAGGTTGTAACTTGATTCCAGATCCTTAGGAGGTGAGGGGACCTCTCGCTAGTGATGGGGGAAGACAAGGTGGTGATTCCTCCTGACCAGTTGTTACATGGCATCCCGAGGACATTCAAGCTTCATCATAACCTCCATAATCTCCTCATTCAAATGAAAAAGGTTCTAAAATGGTAATATAGGTGGTAAAGGTTCATTCATATTGGGTTGATATTTTTTAGTGGTGATAGATGCATGTGATAATTATTTTATGGTTTCTTTGTAGAACCTAGCAATGTTGACAACACACAAATTGCATGGGTTCATACAGTTGTGGGTGGTGAAACCTTTTAGTGGGAGAATTCACCTCAACAATGACAAAAAATGAGCAGATTTCATGAATCATGGTTCCTACGTATGAAGAAATGGACCGTATGTGGTATTGGGTGTCATCAGCACTAGGTGGTCGGAGAATCTCCCATTTGGTAGCATGATGGTGGGTAGGGGAAGGTTCTTGGGAAGGTAATAGGTTCCTTAGGTGCAAGGATTATTCCTCTATGGGAGGAGTTTTTCAGGAACTATATTAAGTGGGCATCATCAAATGCTAAGTTGTCCAAATTTTTGCAACATTGGACATGTCGTCAAACTATGAAAGGTGTTGGGACAAATGTCACACGGAGGAATTATATGTAATGAAAATCATGTGTCCATATGTTAGATGGTATGTGTAACAACATCTGTCGTGGTTCGTGACAATGACTGGTGGATGATGTCATGAGGTAGGCCACTTGTTAAAGGTGCATGCCACCCATTGATCTTAGTGTTGGTGGCAGGGGGGGGGGATTGAGGTCCCAACATCAGCTTGTCACAAGGATTACCTTGCCTCTCGAAATAGAGGGAGGCATGGGAAGTTCCTCGTATGATGGACTTGGGAAAAATTGCACCAATTATTGTGCTTGCGTTTAATCTTGTTTAAGCGATCAGGATAAGGAAGGTGGACTAATGAGAGAAAAAGGTCCCTAATTTTGTTCAAATCTCAACATTTCTTAATCAAATGCTTTGGTTTGTCACATAAGGTGCATGAGTGGGTAGGTTATGGCAAGGCTATTTTAGGCATATTTTCTATCCTGGAGGAGACTGATGTAAGGTGTAAGTTATAATGGAAATGGGTGCAAGGAAGAATCAAGTGTGGATATTTTTCCTCGAAGACATAATAAATGGTCTAAGACACAAACTATGTAGATAGATCAACAAACTACAATAGTGTAACTGTATTAACTTGGAAGAGGGCTACCAATGTGTCTCGATGGCAAGGGATTTTAGGACAATGGTGTGTGTAGCATTTGTACTGAATGCATTTAGCACACGGATGGTTGGTATGTAATCCCTTATTACGCAATGGAGTAGCCTTGTCTCCAAATGGTGGAGGTTGGGTTATTGGTGCCTTTGAGGCATGAAGAATGTATTTCAGTTCTTCCAGTTCTATGCATTGGTTGGTAGGGTGTCCTTTTTCATTACATAATGTGCATGGGGGAGGTATTCTAGTATTAGCTAAAGTTTCAACCTTCTTACATTTCCAATTCTCCTTTTTAGCAACACTCGTTGGTGTCAATAAAGGCATAGCTCCTTGAGGTGTGGCTTCTTGACGAGAAACTGAATGAATCACGTTGGTCGAGGTCATACTTGAGTTTGTTGACATGGCCTACGGGGCCAAATACCAAATAGGAATTGTGAGAGCCATGTTTGGTAACATAAGTGTTGCCATGACATGGTGTGAGATAAAACAGGTGGAGGATACAAGAAACGTGTTTGGGTTATTGTGTATGGCAGGAATGATGACTCAGTATTCATAGTGCTAGGTGTGTCATAATTGGTTCTGAGACTGGGTAGTATTCGATAAACTAATCATTCATACTGGTTTTGTGGAAGAATGTGCAACTACAGGTGAGTCTCCTTGGTAAGTACCAAGGAATAATGATGCATTGAATATTCTTGGGCCTATTGTAGTCAAATATGGGACTGACGCATTGTGGGACCCTACGAAAGGTAATACACCATCGATGGTAGTAGATGTATGTTTCTCATAGTATTTTAGTTGGTCTATGGTGAAAATTTTCCCATTGTGGGGAAACATAATGACATGAAATAATGATTACACTATAGCGGTCATTGCGTACATGCAGTTGCGACCTATCAATATATTGTAATCCAACATGGCATCAAGGACTTTGATTTTTATGAGATTTTTTTTTCCAAGAAGCTCCACCAAGATGTCCTTGAAAATTTTGAAAAGTGAGAAGGGGTGTCTGTCCTAAGCCCTTAATGTAATAGGGGATGAAACCAGCTCAAGAGATCTTAGTTTCTACCAAACTGACTTTGACATAATACAAGTGGATTCCCCCTCATCTATAATGCATGTATGGTTATGTTCCAAATGGTGACCAGGATTTGAAAGGTGACAATAGATGGGAGTCATGATGCAACATTGTCCAAATCAAAAGCCATCAATTGCAAACCGAATGGGTTGATTGTACCCAATGCATAAATTAGGGATTTTTGTTGAGTTGGATAGGTTTGCAAGACCTCCAACACTGACATGAATGAGGGAGACTATGTGAGGTCATCAACAATGTTATAGCTAGAGGTTTCCTTTGATTTATGGGAAATATGACATAATGGCCCTTTGATCATTTTCAGAATGCTTTCAATAAGAGGTCGTGGTATCGTCAAACATCGTGTAATAGTAGTGTTTGATGATGAGGAGGAAGGATTGGTTTCTAGAGGGGTCCCGTTATCAAAGTTTCATGTTTGCAAGAGAACATTTTCTTTGGCCATGTAAATGTCACACTTGGTCATTTCATTGGAACTACCCTAGTTGGATTATGGTGTGGGTAGAGGTGGCCTCATATTGCATTGCCACTACTCCTTCATGGGGGGAATGATTTTTCATTATTGTAGGTTGTTGGTTCACTCCCCCCTACCCCCTAGTTTCTCTCATTCACTTCAAGTCTAGGATTTGAGGACAATGATGGGTGTAATGTCCATATTTCCCAAAAATAGTGTACGCATGGTTAGTCTTAAGGCTAGTATTCTTTTTCTACTTTTGTAGGTTGTTGGTACCCTGACTTTGAGTTGGTTCCAATCTACTTGATGCATGTTGAGGTTTTTTTCTAGTTGTTTCCCCCTTCCTAGGTTCACCTTTTTGTTTGTTATTTCCTTTATTCTTGTTGGTGTTTGGAGGGTTAGTATTATTGAGGCTTTCAAATGTTTGCTATTGTTGAAGGAAGGAAGGTTGCACAAAATTAACCCTGGTGTTTGGTTGAGGTGGGGGATTAGTTTGTTGAGGTGCAGGAAAAGGGTAATAAGGGTTCCCTTGTCTTGGGTTAGTGTAAATGGTTTGGGAGGTTGACACTCCATGGTGCATGGAGGGTATTTGACACCCTACATTGGAGGATACTAGTTACCCTGAATGTTAGGGTACTAGTTACTCTACATGGTAGTTTATTGGTTACCATGTGTGGGAGGGTTTTAAGAGTGCAAAAGGAAATTAGGATAATATCCCATGTTGATTGGAACTTGGGTTGCGGGTGGACCCCCAAATGATTAGAAATGGGGTTGTCCACTATACACATTTCTGGATTGTCAGAAAGTGTTTCTAGGTTTATTTTGGGTGGTGATTCTAATTAAACCATCCAGCACATTTGATGCTCTTTTTTATCTTGTCCAAATTACTATATTTCAAGGGAATCTGGAGTATGAAGTAAAGGCACCCCAACTTAGTGTAAAAATATCAAACTGTCGATATTTACTAATAGCATCTTCCTTTGTCTGGGGCATCGTTGGTGCATGGTTGTAACCACATCTTTTGCAATTGCTGGCAGAAGAGATTTCGAAAAGAAATGGAGGTGGAGGACTTCTATTAGTTTCACTTTACAAAGGCTATGATGCTTTCTCCACTCATGGACATGGTCTGAAATATGAATGGAGGTAGTTTGTTGAAACTGGATCAATAATTCTAGCCTTGTGTCATGATGCACTAGGAGTTGGAAAAAGGTGAGGAATGATTGAGCTAGAGATTAAAACATGGCATTGGAACGAGCTAGCTTGCTCACATACCATTTTGTTGTAGGGCCCATGAGGGTGTGCTAAAACAATATCAGACAAATTGAGTCCTCAATGATACTACTGGATGGACACGACAAATGAAAGGTCATGACATGGTTGGAGAGATCTTCCCCCTATTTACCCTAAAACTTAGGAATTTATAAAGGGAGCTCAGTTGGCATGGGAATCCATTATGGATAATGATAAATTGGATCATTTATGAGCTTAGTTATATCGGGTAGGTTTAAATAAGATACAAATGGGATTTTGGTGGTATTTTTCGTATTGGAATGACCTTGGGATGTAGTATGAAAAGATTTCCCTTGTGGGGGAGGATGAGTAAGACTACTTGGGGAAGTAGTATGTGGACTCCCCAAAGGGGTAGTAAAAGGGGTACCATGAGGGGAGGGGTCCCAATCAAGGTTTCTCCAATAAAGGATGACCCAATCATAGTGGTTGAATGGCATATTTTATGCCTAGTGTTAGTTTCTATTAGGGATATATTGTTCTTTGCTTTTATATTTGCATTTAATTATTTCCATATTAAATTCACCCCATAGCATCATAACATTATTCAGATTTACATCATCATTCAACATCATATGGAACTAGATAGAAATAAAATTATCATCATCAATGCAGTAGAACATAAAGTAACAATACAGGAAAATCATTCGCATATAGAGACACCATGATTGTTCGAAGACCAGGGAAAAATCCACTATGGGAAAAACACTTTCAAATTCTTCTTATTATTACATTATCATTGAATGATTTAGCAAGGAGATAGTACAATGATCCATATCTTCAACCATAAACCTATCCAGCGAAAATAGCTAAACATCATTCATGAGATGAACCCAACAATTCCAATAATCAAAACCCTAATTTAGGAACTTGTAGTCAGTTGTCATTATATGTAGTCAACTTCCAAACTCTGCGTTCAACTGGTGAAAACTTCAGTCAACTAAAAATTCAACCTTTAGGTCCTGGTCATAGGGAATAAGTGTCATGTATGCAACTAAAAGGCTTCATTCAAAATTTATCCATGACATGCCTGCAACTGCAATCAAAATTTCTCCATGACATTCCTACGGGTGAGACCCAAAACCCTAAAAAAGAGATGTGAGCTTCAGACCCTACAATTTCAGACCTATGCCAACCAATCTAAATGAAATTGCCTCAGACCTGTGTGAGCCAAACCAAAGAAGAGAATAGAAGAATGATCCAAGATAATGTCAAAATGAGGTTGAGGTCACTTGTATTTTTAGCCTTCCAATGGTATCCAATTATCTTTAGGGTCAATCTAATCAAATATGCACATGTGGGCTTTAATTCAAAAATACACTTTCCCTTATCCAAATTGAGTGTTTCAATAGTCAAAATTAGTCCTCTCAAAAAGAGGCATCTTGTCCCATGGTTGGAATTTATCACTGAACTATCAAATTAACACTCCTTAGCTAGGGAGAAATTCCAACTGCACCATGTAATCATCACAAGTATCATGTCATCAAATCATATCTAGTCTCAAGTATCTCGTCATCAAATGTTGTCATTGTTCATCCTAGTTCATCTTTGCTTATTATTTATTATATATTAGTTGTATCTACTCAAATGTTGAACATTATCGAATCTAAAACAAGAATAATTTGATATTGGAGGGGAGCCTAAGCTTCCACCCTCTATTCATTGGTGATCCACTCTACCACCCAAAATCATTTCCAATGGGGAGCCCAATGCTACTAACCAAGTGTTACACTAAAATTTGTCACCATGACTATCTACAGTTAGTATGGCTCCATCAACAGTCATACTATCCTCCTTGGCAAGCCTCATACCTTTGCTCTCCTTGTCAAACTTCAAGAAAGAGAGAAAGTCATTAAAAACATGTTTATCTCTGGGTACGTAGTTTCTCTCTACCTTACCTGCGTATACGCATCCCAATTTCACAATACCTGCGTCCTTGCACGCTCTGTATGTAAAGGGGTGGGTGCGTACTCCTGTAAAGGTCAAAAGGCGTGAGTTTCATCTTAAAAAAGTTACTTGTGGTCATTTCGAGCCTTCTAGAAGAGTGTTTGACGTGTATTGAGCGCCTCCAGATGGTTCATGCATCCCTATGATAGAGGAACTTATCCCATCAAAAGAGGAGCTACCCCATCCAAAAGAGGGAGTATCCCATTGATGTTGGACCTGAATAACTTCCTCTAGAACACTATAAATACAGGCATTGGGCCAGAGGAGGAGAGGTTGAAAGCTGAACATTCCAAAGGGTAGATGCTGCTGGAATTAGGACTTCCTTGTAGAGGCTTGTGAGGAGAGATTACCATCCTTTCTTGTTTCATTTGGAAGTGGGTGAGCTTGTCAAAGTAGAGGAAAACTCTTGCTGGACCCTGGGAGGAACTTGCAAACCACCAAGGCTCAGGTTGTAATGGTTTCTTTTGTTTCCTTAATACAAATAAGTCCATTCTTCTCAA
>APFE030962948.1:24354-43839 GCA_000404065.3 Pinus taeda | reverse complement strand
GCACCTGTATCTGATGTTTGGCTCTCCACCTTCATTTTGTGATGATTTGAGTAACTCCCCAACCCTTGGGTGTTCTATCTCTTCATGGCACATTGTATATATTGTATGCAAACCATTTGCAAAGGGTTGGTTGGCTTGTAACTTCTAGGAGACTGTGGGAAAGAAACTTTGTTTCTGCATTGTATATTTTTTACAGAGGATTAATGAAATGCAGTGGCTCTGTTTCATGAGATTCATGTGGTTGTGAGTGTAGCAAATGTGTCTCTTATGTTTCATATGTATCTTTTTATGTTTCATAGTTCATTTCATATTCATTTCCAGTGAAATGTTCTGAGTTAGCTAAGGTAGAATTCAATTTTATTGCTCTGCCTATGGGAAAATTTCATGCTCAGTGTTCATTTTTCTGTTGAAAAGGATTCATGTTGTCCATGCCCTTTTCACCATTTTAATCAATCTCACCATTATACACTATCTTAAACTAAATTGCTAGGCTTTCCTCCTATCTTTCCTCACGAAGTAATCCGTGCCTTTGTATTAAGTTCTATGTTCATTGAGTTCCATTGGTCCCATACCATCCCAGAAACACAATCATTCATAAAAATCACTTCTTGTATTCATATTCACTTACTAGCCTAAGATAAATAGTTCACTGTAAGTCATATCAGGCCTTTTCATTCATCTATTCACTGAGTGTGACTCGGAGAGAGCCCTCTCTTGTTCTGGTAGGGCTAGCTACCAGACTGAGCGTGGTTTTTGGTTACCTTGAATGTTGCCTTCCTTCAGCCTAAGGCGGATTTAGGTGCTAACATAGTGGAGACTCCATTGAGGAGGGATGAGTAGCTTTGAGATTTTTTAAAATGGAGCGTATTGTAAGAAGCTACACTTCCATGAGCCGAGATCACATCCCAGGCTTCCCTAATAAAATTCTGAAGGTAGATTGGTCAAGGAATCTGCCTACGTTTAAAGATGATGGTAAGAAGGACGTTGCTTTACATCTAGTTCGATTTCACATGCATATTCGCAAGTTGAAGGTTGACTTTCCTGAAGATTGCTTAATGAAGATATTCCTGGCCACTCTAGAAGGTGAAGCCCAATCTTGGTATGAAAGCTGCCGCCTACTTGTATTTACTATTTAAAGGATTTTCATGCCATGTTCCTTGAGAAGTATGAAGACTCTTATCCATCATTAAAATCTAGTTCATGATTGTTACAAACATGCTTCTACTTTTATTGAAATCCTTGAAAAATACTATGAGGATGATGATTTTATGGATGATGAGATCATGGAAGCCTTATACGAAAATCCCTTTCAGCAGCGTAAAGACGATCATGAAAATTTGCAGCATGATCAAGATTGTAGTACGATGGAAGATGAAGGAGTTTTGCCTCTTGATAGTCAACATGAATTACATGAAATGGATCAGCAGTATGAGGAAAATTTGTATACACCTTCACTTGAAATTAATGAAGACAATCATTGTTTGAGAAAAAGGAAACAAGAGGTCTTATCTCCTTTGTCTGAAGACGAGATAGATCAAATCTTGCTCAGTTATGTTCTAGCTCAAGCTAAAGCGGATTTGCAGTGCACACATGGTCAAGAAAGTGTTGGTGAAGCTTCTTCCTCTTTTCAAAAGTATGACAGTCCAGTGAACATCTTTATAGATCAGCAGGTTGAATAATTCCATATGGCTGAAAGTGATGAAAGAAAAAGTATCGTTTCAGATTTGTCCATAGAAGAAGACAACATGCAAAGAAATCAAGTTTCAAATTTAGAATGTGATAATGTAAGACAACCATTTCAGATATAGATTCAGATTATGATGACCAAGAAAACCTTGTACTAAGTCCCATGAAAGAGAACTCTGCTGCTGAAATCATCTGGGATGAAAAAAACAAAGTTTTGAATCTAAATGTTCTCATGTCATCAGAACAAAGCCTTCATAAAGAGGTAGTCCAGTCAGCTCATGAACAACAAGATGAAAATTCTGTTCAAGTAAGTAAAAAGGATCCGGGTGAATTTATGGTAGATGATAAAAATGATTGCGTTGGGTTTCAAGAATCATTTGAAGTTTCTTTTCTCATGATTGATGAATGCAAAGACAGTCTGCCTATCATATCATATGAAGATGATCTACAATGTATTCAGACTTCAGCAGACTAGACCATTCAGGATTCCATTTCAGATTCTTCTTCCTATGTTTCATGTTCTGAAATGTTCTTTGAAGAGGAAACCTGCTCATCTACTTGTTCAGAATTGTTTGAAGACTAGGAACCTACTCCTATTTATGAAAATAGATCAACATCACAAGAAAACGACACCTTGTTTCTTCAGCAAGAGGAAAGACCTTATGTTCTTCATGATCCAATGGCAGATTTGTTGCAGACAGCAGTGAAGGTCATTATTGCAGTACTCAGTCATGAAGGAGATCATGGTCAATTATGTTTTTGGAGGCCTAGTTACCAGTTGACCAGAAGATCAGATCAGGAGAATCAATCAAGGAGGCATCTACTTGATTGGTTACATTGGAAAAAACATTACGCATGATTGTACATATTGCATTAGTATGCAGGTGGCTGTCATCATGATTTGAAACCCTCGAATCTTGATGGACTGTTGCCATTGAAAGAAGTTTTGTAAGTTCTTGTTTTAGTTAGGTTAGTCATGAGTCATTTCCTTTTACATTGAGTCAGATTTTTAGTCATGTTGGTTCCATAATTAAGTCGGTCTGAGTCGGGTTTCAGTCAATAAATGAGTCAGAGTCTTGTGTGTTTTTTCGAAATAATGACTCCATAGCCCAATGGATGAAGGCACTGTCTGTTCAGCCAAAGATCTGCAGTTCTTGGCACCTCCAAGGAGCTGGAGATGCCATCCCCCATTCGAGCCAATGTTAGAGTCGGTCTTGTCAGCCCTCCTCCACTGATCAAACATGCTCTTACAAAGTGATTTTAAGGTGTCAAGGTCAAATTTTGTCATTTTAGTGAGTCTTCAAACAAAATTTGGTCACTAGGCATTAGGTCTAGGGTTTTATTTTACCCTTGTCAAAAGATGTCCAAAATGACGCTCCATGTCACCATTCAACTGACCGTACCATCACTCAAATGGTTTTCATCATCATGTCAAGTTCCACTGGGTCATTTTACATCTTGTTCATGCTTCAGCTGCGCCTAGGCAAGGTTCATTTCCCTCTCCTAGGGTTTTGAAGCTAATTTCTCTTGGATGGCGAAATCATCAGAAAAACTTGTATCTTGATGTTCATAAACCTTCCCCTATCCATAATGTACCTTATTAAACACTTCCCATCAATAAAATCCTCCAAATTCCTCATTTTCGCAAAAACCCTAGTTTCTTGCTACAACTTGGCAATTTTCTAGGCTAGGCCTGTGTTTTGCCTTTTTGGACCCCTTCCACTCACTCAATTTCTGAGATTCCACTTTCCCCTACTTTATAACATCCCTTCCCACTTCCCTAAGTTTTCTCAAGAATTTAAAAGCCCCCTATCCCCTTCATTTCGCTTCATTTCGGAAAATCCCTTGTCCCACACATCGAGATAGGTTTCACTCAAATGATGTTTCTGAGAAATAAAAGATGAATTTGGTAAAACTGAGAGAGGTTTTTGTCCAAAAAAGGGCAAGGAAGACAAAAATCCTTCACATTTTACACTGGTGGCATGGTTTTAGAGAAATTTCAAAAATACAATTGCCTTGGGAGAATTGATACACCTCTGAAGGGACCTTGGGAAAATCAAGTTTTCTCCTAGCTTGGTTGGCCAAATGACTTGAGTGATGAGTAAATTGATAACTATACAAAAATATATTTCTAATGAGCTATCATGAGCTCAATTGGGAGTTGAGTAACACCTTCAAAAGTTGACTGCAACAGCACTCTGCCTTGAGGAAGCCTCACTAGGCACATTTTGCCTAGTCTTGGGAGATTTCATTTTTGACAGGGCAATGAACTCAAAATTGAATTATTCCAGTTGGGATGGAAATTAGACGCAAATACCTTTCGAATCCTACACCCAATATGGACACCGGGAAGGCCTCCAAAAGGCTCCTGCAAAAAGGCGTGGCGCACAGAGGGAGATTTTCCAGTGTAAATTTACACTGGCGCGACGCACATGGGAGGCGCAGGGCACAGGGAAAAAAGGCCTTAAGTTGACTAAAATATTCCTCTAGAACTACAAATTATTCATTCCACAAGGTCTCCACAAGCAAACAAGGTCATTGTGCAAATCAAGGTCATAAAGAAACGTTGCAAAGTGATTAGGAGAGCAAAGTGTGCATCGTGCGTGTTTGAGTGAGTTGGAGGCAGTTTCAAGCAGCGCGACACATATACCCAGGAGCACGGTGCACATAGAGGGCATGGCGCACATAGAGCCTGCCCTCAGTTGAAATTTTCCAAAGGCGTGGTGCATACCTAGGGTGCGGCGCACTGGGCTTTGTGCGCGGCGCACACAGACAAAGGGCCGAAACAAGTGCCCAATCACTTCCAAATTTTGGTGAAGCCTATCAAATTGAGAGGTAGGCCTTATAAAATCACATGTTCATCAAATTTTATTAGTGATATGATGGTTTATAGGGATGTTTGAATGCCACCAAAATGCATAAAATCAACCATAAAAAATCACCAAGAACCATGATGGCTAGGGTTGTTAAAATGTGTTGTTAGTGCCAAGGTTTCATTCCACCCACCATTTTCCCCTCACCTATCATTTTTCCCATCCTCCCTCTCTCATTTTTCCTAAAATACCTGGCATAAACTACTACCAAACCCTCTCCCTTATCCCTCCACTGTTTGGTCAATATGACACCCCAAACCCTACCTTGTTAAAACCCCAAACCCTACCCTATCAAAATACCCAAAACTCCTCCCATATCCCTATACAAATTTTTCCCTATAACCCCTATTCCCATTACATTACTCCCTTCCTAATACTCCCTGCTTCATTGTTCCCCTTGGTGACATATATCACAAAGGCACCCAGCCTCACACCATCATCAAAGGGCAGCCTAGGTACAGTCTACACAGCAGTCATGGCTTCACAACATTCATCGGAGTATGAGATGGAGACACACAGTGATTGGCGAAAGCGAACAAGGACAAGTACATGCTCAGGCACATGAAAAAACATTATTGGGCACGCAATCATGTTTGCAAGGCACGAATAAGGAATTTAAAGGCAAAATTGAGCAAAGCAACAAAAGAGGCAAAAGAGGCAAAAGAGAAAGATCGGCTTTGAATCTTGGCTGAAGCTTCTGTGGCCCAGCATAGTGCCTCTTAGAGAACCTCCAGCCCAAATTGCAAGAAATTTGGGACAATTTTATTAACATGGAAATTTTTTGGCACAAACACGGGTTTTGCGTAGGATTGGGAGCTCCAAATGAGGAATGGTTTGCCTTTTGGATTCAGCATGCAAAATCACGACTACTCGCACTTGGGCAAGAAATTTGGGCATGATTTGAGTCTCTAGGAGGTCAAAAACATCCAAAACATGGCCTCACTGCCCCTATTTTGATACATAGGAAGCAGTCTTGGGAGAATGAAGATTTGGAGGGGAAAACGAGCTCCAAATTCAAAAATTCCACTTGGGTTGGAAAGTAGACAGGACATGATTTCCAACAAGCACACTTGTGCACATTTTGGACTCCTAAAAATGGCTCAAAACTGGCCTCAAATTGGTGCGGCGCATACAGAAAATGGCGCGACGCATGTAGGAAAAAAGGCCCAAATTGCCTCTGTTTCGCGAAATTTCGCTTCGCAACTTTTCATAAGTGGGCCCGCTCATCTACACTTCACTTTTTCAGCACATAAGGCAGAATTTAAAGCATTTTCACTCCATATGGGCATCTATCCAAGTGGCAAAGGAAGGCAAAGCGTCACCCAAGCCATTTGTCATGTTTGTAGCGCTGCACCTGTAGCTGATGTTTGGCTCTCCACCTTCATTTTGTGATGATTTGAGTAACTCCCCAACCCTTGGGCGTTCTATCTTTTCATGGGAAATTCTATATATTGTATGCAAACCATTTGCAAAGGGTTTGTTGGCTTGTAACTTCTGGGAGACTGTGGGAAAGAAACTATGTTTCTGCATTGTATATTTTTTACAGAGGATTAATGAAAGGCAGTGGCTCTGTTTCATGAGATTCATGTGGTTGTGAGTGTAGCAAATGTGTCTCTTATGTTTCATATGTATCTTTTTATGTTTCATAGTTCATTTCATATTCATTTCCAGTGAAATGTTCTGAGTTAGCTAAGGTAGAATTCAATTTTATTGCTCTGCCTATGGGAAAATTTCATGCTCAGTGTTCATTTTTCTGTTGAAAAGGATTCATGTTGTCCATGCCCTTTTCACCATTTTAATCAATCTCACCATTATACACTATCTTAAACTAAATTGCTAGGCTTTCCTCCTATCTTTCCTCACGAAGTAATCCGTGCCTTTGTATTAAGTTCTATGTTCATTGAGTTCCATTGGTCCCATACCATCCCAGAAACACAATCATTCATAAAAATCACTTCTTGTATTCATATTCACTTACTAGCCTAAGATAAATAGTTCACTGTAAGTCATATCAGGCCTTTTCATTCATCTATTCACTGAGTGTGACTCGGAGAGAGCCCTCTCTTGTTCTGGTAGGGCTAGCTACCAGACTGAGCGTGGTTTTTGGTTACCTTGAATGTTGCCTTCCTTCAGCCTAAGGCGGATTTAGGTGCTAACATAGTGGAGACTCCATTGAGGAGGGATGAGTAGCTTTGAGATTTTTTAAAATGGAGCGTATTGTAAGAAGCTACACTTCCATGAGCCGAGATCACATCCCAGGCTTCCCTAATAAAATTCTGAAGGTAGATTGGTCAAGGAATCTGCCTACGTTTAAAGATGATGGTAAGAAGGACGTTGCTTTACATCTAGTTCGATTTCACATGCATATTCGCAAGTTGAAGGTTGACTTTCCTGAAGATTGCTTAATGAAGATATTCCTGGCCACTCTAGAAGGTGAAGCCCAATCTTGGTATGAAAGCTGCCGCCTACTTGTATTTACTATTTAAAGGATTTTCATGCCATGTTCCTTGAGAAGTATGAAGACTCTTATCCATCATTAAAATCTAGTTCATGATTGTTACAAACATGCTTCTACTTTTATTGAAATCCTTGAAAAATACTATGAGGATGATGATTTTATGGATGATGAGATCATGGAAGCCTTATACGAAAATCCCTTTCAGCAGCGTAAAGACGATCATGAAAATTTGCAGCATGATCAAGATTGTAGTACGATGGAAGATGAAGGAGTTTTGCCTCTTGATAGTCAACATGAATTACATGAAATGGATCAGCAGTATGAGGAAAATTTGTATACACCTTCACTTGAAATTAATGAAGACAATCATTGTTTGAGAAAAAGGAAACAAGAGGTCTTATCTCCTTTGTCTGAAGACGAGATAGATCAAATCTTGCTCAGTTATGTTCTAGCTCAAGCTAAAGCGGATTTGCAGTGCACACATGGTCAAGAAAGTGTTGGTGAAGCTTCTTCCTCTTTTCAAAAGTATGACAGTCCAGTGAACATCTTTATAGATCAGCAGGTTGAATAATTCCATATGGCTGAAAGTGATGAAAGAAAAAGTATCGTTTCAGATTTGTCCATAGAAGAAGACAACATGCAAAGAAATCAAGTTTCAAATTTAGAATGTGATAATGTAAGACAACCATTTCAGATATAGATTCAGATTATGATGACCAAGAAAACCTTGTACTAAGTCCCATGAAAGAGAACTCTGCTGCTGAAATCATCTGGGATGAAAAAAACAAAGTTTTGAATCTAAATGTTCTCATGTCATCAGAACAAAGCCTTCATAAAGAGGTAGTCCAGTCAGCTCATGAACAACAAGATGAAAATTCTGTTCAAGTAAGTAAAAAGGATCCGGGTGAATTTATGGTAGATGATAAAAATGATTGCGTTGGGTTTCAAGAATCATTTGAAGTTTCTTTTCTCATGATTGATGAATGCAAAGACAGTCTGCCTATCATATCATATGAAGATGATCTACAATGTATTCAGACTTCAGCAGACTAGACCATTCAGGATTCCATTTCAGATTCTTCTTCCTATGTTTCATGTTCTGAAATGTTCTTTGAAGAGGAAACCTGCTCATCTACTTGTTCAGAATTGTTTGAAGACTAGGAACCTACTCCTATTTATGAAAATAGATCAACATCACAAGAAAACGACACCTTGTTTCTTCAGCAAGAGGAAAGACCTTATGTTCTTCATGATCCAATGGCAGATTTGTTGCAGACAGCAGTGAAGGTCATTATTGCAGTACTCAGTCATGAAGGAGATCATGGTCAATTATGTTTTTGGAGGCCTAGTTACCAGTTGACCAGAAGATCAGATCAGGAGAATCAATCAAGGAGGCATCTACTTGATTGGTTACATTGGAAAAAACATTACGCATGATTGTACATATTGCATTAGTATGCAGGTGGCTGTCATCATGATTTGAAACCCTCGAATCTTGATGGACTGTTGCCATTGAAAGAAGTTTTGTAAGTTCTTGTTTTAGTTAGGTTAGTCATGAGTCATTTCCTTTTACATTGAGTCAGATTTTTAGTCATGTTGGTTCCATAATTAAGTCGGTCTGAGTCGGGTTTCAGTCAATAAATGAGTCAGAGTCTTGTGTGTTTTTTCGAAATAATGACTCCATAGCCCAATGGATGAAGGCACTGTCTGTTCAGCCAAAGATCTGCAGTTCTTGGCACCTCCAAGGAGCTGGAGATGCCATCCCCCATTCGAGCCAATGTTAGAGTCGGTCTTGTCAGCCCTCCTCCACTGATCAAACATGCTCTTACAAAGTGATTTTAAGGTGTCAAGGTCAAATTTTGTCATTTTAGTGAGTCTTCAAACAAAATTTGGTCACTAGGCATTAGGTCTAGGGTTTTATTTTACCCTTGTCAAAAGATGTCCAAAATGACGCTCCATGTCACCATTCAACTGACCGTACCATCACTCAAATGGTTTTCATCATCATGTCAAGTTCCACTGGGTCATTTTACATCTTGTTCATGCTTCAGCTGCGCCTAGGCAAGGTTCATTTCCCTCTCCTAGGGTTTTGAAGCTAATTTCTCTTGGATGGCGAAATCATCAGAAAAACTTGTATCTTGATGTTCATAAACCTTCCCCTATCCATAATGTACCTTATTAAACACTTCCCATCAATAAAATCCTCCAAATTCCTCATTTTCGCAAAAACCCTAGTTTCTTGCTACAACTTGGCAATTTTCTAGGCTAGGCCTGTGTTTTGCCTTTTTGGACCCCTTCCACTCACTCAATTTCTGAGATTCCACTTTCCCCTACTTTATAACATCCCTTCCCACTTCCCTAAGTTTTCTCAAGAATTTAAAAGCCCCCTATCCCCTTCATTTCGCTTCATTTCGGAAAATCCCTTGTCCCACACATCGAGATAGGTTTCACTCAAATGATGTTTCTGAGAAATAAAAGATGAATTTGGTAAAACTGAGAGAGGTTTTTGTCCAAAAAAGGGCAAGGAAGACAAAAATCCTTCACATTTTACACTGGTGGCATGGTTTTAGAGAAATTTCAAAAATACAATTGCCTTGGGAGAATTGATACACCTCTGAAGGGACCTTGGGAAAATCAAGTTTTCTCCTAGCTTGGTTGGCCAAATGACTTGAGTGATGAGTAAATTGATAACTATACAAAAATATATTTCTAATGAGCTATCATGAGCTCAATTGGGAGTTGAGTAACACCTTCAAAAGTTGACTGCAACAGCACTCTGCCTTGAGGAAGCCTCACTAGGCACATTTTGCCTAGTCTTGGGAGATTTCATTTTTGACAGGGCAATGAACTCAAAATTGAATTATTCCAGTTGGGATGGAAATTAGACGCAAATACCTTTCGAATCCTACACCCAATATGGACACCGGGAAGGCCTCCAAAAGGCTCCTGCAAAAAGGCGTGGCGCACAGAGGGAGATTTTCCAGTGTAAATTTACACTGGCGCGACGCACATGGGAGGCGCAGGGCACAGGGAAAAAAGGCCTTAAGTTGACTAAAATATTCCTCTAGAACTACAAATTATTCATTCCACAAGGTCTCCACAAGCAAACAAGGTCATTGTGCAAATCAAGGTCATAAAGAAACGTTGCAAAGTGATTAGGAGAGCAAAGTGTGCATCGTGCGTGTTTGAGTGAGTTGGAGGCAGTTTCAAGCAGCGCGACACATATACCCAGGAGCACGGTGCACATAGAGGGCATGGCGCACATAGAGCCTGCCCTCAGTTGAAATTTTCCAAAGGCGTGGTGCATACCTAGGGTGCGGCGCACTGGGCTTTGTGCGCGGCGCACACAGACAAAGGGCCGAAACAAGTGCCCAATCACTTCCAAATTTTGGTGAAGCCTATCAAATTGAGAGGTAGGCCTTATAAAATCACATGTTCATCAAATTTTATTAGTGATATGATGGTTTATAGGGATGTTTGAATGCCACCAAAATGCATAAAATCAACCATAAAAAATCACCAAGAACCATGATGGCTAGGGTTGTTAAAATGTGTTGTTAGTGCCAAGGTTTCATTCCACCCACCATTTTCCCCTCACCTATCATTTTTCCCATCCTCCCTCTCTCATTTTTCCTAAAATACCTGGCATAAACTACTACCAAACCCTCTCCCTTATCCCTCCACTGTTTGGTCAATATGACACCCCAAACCCTACCTTGTTAAAACCCCAAACCCTACCCTATCAAAATACCCAAAACTCCTCCCATATCCCTATACAAATTTTTCCCTATAACCCCTATTCCCATTACATTACTCCCTTCCTAATACTCCCTGCTTCATTGTTCCCCTTGGTGACATATATCACAAAGGCACCCAGCCTCACACCATCATCAAAGGGCAGCCTAGGTACAGTCTACACAGCAGTCATGGCTTCACAACATTCATCGGAGTATGAGATGGAGACACACAGTGATTGGCGAAAGCGAACAAGGACAAGTACATGCTCAGGCACATGAAAAAACATTATTGGGCACGCAATCATGTTTGCAAGGCACGAATAAGGAATTTAAAGGCAAAATTGAGCAAAGCAACAAAAGAGGCAAAAGAGGCAAAAGAGAAAGATCGGCTTTGAATCTTGGCTGAAGCTTCTGTGGCCCAGCATAGTGCCTCTTAGAGAACCTCCAGCCCAAATTGCAAGAAATTTGGGACAATTTTATTAACATGGAAATTTTTTGGCACAAACACGGGTTTTGCGTAGGATTGGGAGCTCCAAATGAGGAATGGTTTGCCTTTTGGATTCAGCATGCAAAATCACGACTACTCGCACTTGGGCAAGAAATTTGGGCATGATTTGAGTCTCTAGGAGGTCAAAAACATCCAAAACATGGCCTCACTGCCCCTATTTTGATACATAGGAAGCAGTCTTGGGAGAATGAAGATTTGGAGGGGAAAACGAGCTCCAAATTCAAAAATTCCACTTGGGTTGGAAAGTAGACAGGACATGATTTCCAACAAGCACACTTGTGCACATTTTGGACTCCTAAAAATGGCTCAAAACTGGCCTCAAATTGGTGCGGCGCATACAGAAAATGGCGCGACGCATGTAGGAAAAAAGGCCCAAATTGCCTCTGTTTCGCGAAATTTCGCTTCGCAACTTTTCATAAGTGGGCCCGCTCATCTACACTTCACTTTTTCAGCACATAAGGCAGAATTTAAAGCATTTTCACTCCATATGGGCATCTATCCAAGTGGCAAAGGAAGGCAAAGCGTCACCCAAGCCATTTGTCATGTTTGTAGCGCTGCACCTGTAGCTGATGTTTGGCTCTCCACCTTCATTTTGTGATGATTTGAGTAACTCCCCAACCCTTGGGCGTTCTATCTTTTCATGGGAAATTCTATATATTGTATGCAAACCATTTGCAAAGGGTTTGTTGGCTTGTAACTTCTGTGTGGGAAAGAAACTATGTTTCTGCATTGTATATTTTTTACAGAGGATTAATGAAAGGCAGTGGCTCTGTTTCATGAGATTCATGTGGTTGTGAGTGTAGAAAATGTGTCTCTTATGTTTCATATGTATCTTTTTATGTTTCATAGTTCATTTCATATTCATTTCCAGCGAATTTTCTGAGTTAGCTAAGGTAGAATTCAATTTTATTGCTCTGCCTGTGGGAAAATTTCATGTTCAGTGTTCATTCTTCTGTTGAAAAGGATTCATGTTGTCCATGAACTTTTCACCCTCTTAATCGATCTCTCCATTCCGCACTATCTTAAACTAAATTGCTAGGCTTTCCGCCTATCTTGCCTCACGAAGTAATCTGTGCCTTTGTATTAAGTTCTCTGTTCATTGAGTTCCATTGGTCCCATACCATCCCAGAAACATAGTCATTCATAAAAATTGCTTCTTGTATTCATATTCACTTACTAGCCTAAGATAAATAGTTCACTATAAGTCATCTCGGGCCTTTTCGTTCATCTATTCACTGAGTGTGACTTAGAGAGAGCCCTCTCTTGTTCTGGTAGGGCTAGCTACCAGACTGAGCGTGGTTTGTGGTTACCCTGAATGTTGCCTTCCTTCAGCCTAAGGCGGATTTAGGTGCTAACAAACTCGAACCAAAGTGGGGTGGTCTCATAATTATTCACAAGGTCTAGGAATCCCATGACAAGGAACATGGTAATTATTTGTTATGAAGACCTCGATTGAGCCTAGGAATCCTCGACCAATGAATGGTAGGATACACGGTAAATATTAGAGGTGGATACCCTTAATTGGGCCTAAGAGTGCCTTCACGAGTAATAATACGATACACAACAAATCACAGAGGGTAGAGACCATGTAGGACTAGGAATCCCTTGAATAGTTAGGTAGGATGCATATTAAATCTGAGAGGTTGAGAAAGACAAATTCCTCATGGTTTAGGTGGAGAGACCCAGAGGCATTGATGTTTTTTCAGGGTCTAGTGATCTGATGGGGATTGTGGTAAAGCATGGTTATATTGATGAGGGTTGAGTCCTAGGAATCCCTTGGTGGGATATATGGTAAATCCTGAGGAATCCCTAGTTTAGTTTGTTGTGAGTCCCACATTCATGCTTGCAATAAGGCATGGGGGTGATTGGCTCCAAGAAATATTTGGTTTAACCCAATCTATGGTTGGGTGGTTCATGGAAGTCCCTGATTTGGTTGGCTTTTGAATTCATTAATAAGAGCTCCTTCTCCTTGGTATTTCATGGGTAAATTTATTGGTTCAAATGTGATTCTTATGGTTGTTATATCCTTTTTATTTATGTTGGTTATATGTTGGTTATGAGTATGCTTTATGACAGACTTGATGTATGGATCTCATCATGTTTTGATTAGAAATTGAGTGTACAATGAATATACGACCTAATATATGATTTTGTAGTTATTATAATAAGAAACCAATGCTTCCTTACGAATCTCAGATAAGTATGAGACCCCTATGCACAAATTTGTTGTTATGACTCGTAGATTACATATTTATGAGATGCTTATCATGGCTAGTAGGGGTTAGATCAATTACTTGTACTAGTGATTGAATTAGTAGACTTATTCCATTTTTATTTATCAATTTCAAAGGTTTCATGAAGTTTTGGGAAGTAGACTTATTCCTAGCCCTAAAAAAATGGCATAGAATCTGTGGTTGTGTTGAAGCCCTGAAAATCGGGTCGACAACAAGGGGGATACCCACCCGGTCCGGACCTTGGTTGGCAGCTCCTTATCCGTTTGGTATAGCGGGTCCAACTGGGGATAATGGGACCAGTTTCCCAATCTAAGGGTGTGTGTGTGCAGAATTGGATGTTTCTGATCTAAAACTTCCTATCTAAACTACTTTAATCTAACTCTATGCTATTGTAATCTAATGAAAACAGCACATCTAATCTATGCTAACCTGGGATATAATTCTTCTATTATGTGATCTAAAGATATTTCAAATAATAACTGGTAATAAAGATCATTCAGCGATTATAAGAATGGAAATCAATTAAGATGAACCACTTTGCATAAAAAGTTAGGCAAAACAGTTGTGAACAGCATATCGCATAATAAGTTATTTACACATTAAACATAAATAAATGGCTCCACTATACAAAAGTGCCAAATGGTAACACAAACCTTCATGTAATAACATATAAACAACTAAAACCTGTATATTGCTTTAAGAATATAAGCAGAAACGGTCAAGAGATAAAATTACCATTTATGACTGGTCCTACTCATAAGCTTCAAGCAACAATGATTTATCTCTCCTTGTTCTAATATCTACTAAGAGTGCAGAAGTGCAACATCTGTAGCAGATACCAAATGCAAACATCAATAAATCTTGATCCATTCATTCATCAAAACCTCCTCTGAGGGTGCAAAAGTGCATGTTCTGAGGACAAGTTTTTGACAAATTTCTGGACCCTTCTCTAAATGCATGAGAAGGGTTTAAATACTACTAACTAAATCTAATAATAGTTTATTTACAAAAAATCAGGATGTGGTTTTCAAATGACCGCCCTTTTTCTAATCTAATTTTCAAGCAAAAATAAGATTCCAAACTAAACTATTTCTGTATCTGGTCTTTAAAGCTGCATGTATTCAACATTTGTTTAAGGAGAGTCGGTTGGCTAACTTCTGCTTTGATCTGGGCTGAGAAAACGGAATCGATGAGTGCTGGAACCACCTTTTTAGCAGCATTTATGATACATTTCACGGTCATCCACTGACTATGTGGTTTTACCAAATATGTCCAGTAACATTCCCAATTTAATCTTTTTAGTACTTGGATTTATTTTTCCTTTTCTTGTGCTTTCTACTTCCAACCCTCCTCTAATTTTGGTTTGTTTGGTAAATATCCCAGAGTAGTTTCAACGATTAAATTTACTCTGTGCAAATTCTCATTTATACAGTCAATGAGAATACTTGCTGTCGTAGCTGCTGTTCCTGCCGCTTTTTCTGCTTCTTTGATTTGATCATCCCACTTACTAAAGAGAAACTCTTTATGATTCTCATTTATCCTGGGTGCGCCTGCCTCTTTTCCTCCATCTTCATCCTGCCAAGTCAGATAATCAGTCACCTATTTGTCAACCAGATCATAGTCGCTTTGTAATTTGACCACTTGATTAGTGATCTTATCACTCATTTCACAATAGTAACTACATTGTGATATCTTTTGTCCCAACACTTCTTGTTACTGCAGTAGTTGTTCTTTCAAGGCAATAGATTCTGTAATAAACTCTGTAAGATTAGGCTCATATTTATGCATCTCTTGTAAATTTGGCAATTGTTTTCCTTTCTCGTCCAAACTTCTTTGATAACCTATTTGCATTTGCTGGAAATATTCCTACAACTTTTCAAGCTGTTTGTGTGCCTAATTATTAGTATTGGCTTGTTGCAATTTTTGTTGCAGTAACTGTATTTGATCTTCTTGTTCTTTTAACAATTTCTGTACTTTTGATGCTTTGTCAATAGTCGCAGAAGCATATGCTCCTGCGATCTGAGACAGTTTAGTGAGACTTTCAGTTGGATTACTGTTGGGGTCTTTCCATAAGACATCCAATTGCTCAGCGTCTTGATGCAGTGTATTTTCTAATTTCCTTTTCTTTCTCTGTCTTCTTACTACTGCTTTATGTTGAGGACTATAAAAGATGTCCAGAGGAGGAATTTCTTCTATATTAAGTACAAGCTCAGAAGATGGAGTGATAGGAGCATGTTCTTTTTCTGAGATATTGCTGACTATGGTTGGGATTACTCCTTTTGCAATCTGAGTATTACTCGTAGGTGTTTTGGGGATTTTTCCTTCAAGATCGATCAGTTCATTGAAGGTTTCCCATTCCTTTTCCAGCTCGGTTATGACAGGTGGTGATTTGATGATGAGAGAGGGAGGATCTTTTTTCGGGCAGGTAATAACTTGCTGTTGTGGAATTTCCATTGACTGAGCCGTGTCCATAGCTGCCTCTTCGCTCTTATTTTGGTCGTTCCCAGATCTTTTAGAATGCCTAGATACTTCTTGCACAAACTTAGATTTAGATCTGGAACTTCTTGAATTTCCACTGAGGCTAATGCTTGGAGTTGGTTCTCTAGCAGGTAATCGTAGCTTTTCTAAAGGAATAGTGGCCAATCTTTTTTCTCTGTATACTATGAAATTTTGAAAGTCTTCTGGAGATAATTTCGATTGGGCTTCCTGCAAAATTTCTTGAAGTGAGCCTTTATTTTGGAATAAGTCATCAAATAAATCCTTTTTTCCAAAGAACACTTTCACCTTGACTGTAGTTGTGAAATTCTGAGCAATTTCATTTAGGTCAAATGGTCTTGTCGGGATTTTAAATAACTACAGACATGTTATATTTTGTATTTCTGTAAACGCATGACCTACATCGAACAGCGAAAAGGCCCCACAAACCACAGGAAACTGTGGCCATATAGCCTTCTTCTTGTCCTTTAAATCCTTTGTTAGGCCGCCTTCTGAATAGGTTTGATATGCAATTTCTCGAGCCAGAAGTTTATCAGGGATATACAAAGGTAGAACATGGGGGGGTAAGTGCTTCCAAATACTCTAACATAGGTGAATAATTCCTTCCCGAACCATCTTGCGATGGGGATGATATCTATCTGTGCCTCAGGTGAGCACCTCGGGGGGTCTTTATCATATAACATTCTATACAAGGGTAGGATAAGCCCATGTCAAATTTGGTAGAAATGTGGAACGAACTGGGAGTCCCATAATATCTTATGATAGACATGGATGGGTAATGGGTCTTGAGTGTCCATTTCCAACCCATAACAGGAAATTTACACACATAAGAAATCAAATCCATAACATATGCGGATAGGTAAAAAGGAGGATAGATCCTTTGAGACATGGATCTTTTAGACCGGTAATTGACAATATCCGTGATTAGGTTATCAGAAAAGACCTTGGCCCAATCTATAATTATGGCATTTGTGGCAGCATCTATTAATGGTAACCATTCAGATGAAAACTTATTGATATCTGGCTTTCCAAATAATCTACAGAGCATGGCCACAGCAAAACAATATGGGGAGGTGAGGGAACCAGTGTTGTACATACCATTTTTGTCTTTCTTGAGCGGTTCATCTTCTCTGGACCAATCCTTGGTGGTCTCTGATAGGTTCGGGTTCTCTGCCACGAATTTTTCAATGAATTGCGTATTGTAAGTTTCCTGCGACTCAGGAAGATGATACATGAGTTTTAAATCTTGTGCAGCGAATGATCCGATGAGTCCTTGTCCTTGAATCTTGAATTATCTGTTTTTCATTTCCACATTATCAAGTATCCACTTGATCATGTCCGTATATGGGATAATTTTGGGCCTTGCTGCTATCCTATGTAGGAATGAGCATGATAATTCCTCTAGGGATGCTCCGGAAGAACCCTGTGAGTCTGAGCCAGCGGTAACCTTCATTATTCTGGGGTTTTCTTCTTCAAGCAGTCTATACATGCATTCCCATGTTCATATCCCTGCGTCTTTGTTACAAGCTGTGTCTGTATATAAAGGTGCCATTCCCTTCACCTCGGAGCTCTGAGCTTTATTTTTCTTTCCCATTTCTTCCTGCGTATTGCCTTGTATAGTCCTCTGTTCTCTCTTCCTGCGGCTCACAAGTGAAATGGAAATGACTGATCAAGAACGGTGATGGGAGAGTTTTAAATGCAGCAGATACATCAAATATGTCACCTTACGTGAAGTAATTCTTTGAAAGGCACGCGTCCATATTTCATTAATAACTGACAACTAATCCCTTTATTAACATTTAAAGCGCATGATCTTGAGTCAAATTATGGTAAGTGGCTTTTCTTGAATAGCGTGCTCGAAAGATTCGCGATGGAGTGATTTTGTGATTTGCTTCGCAACTTCGCAGATCGCGACATCGCATTATCGCATTATCGCACTATCGCAAATATAACGTCGCAGAGCTGGTTTGGCTTAATATTGCAACCATTGTTTTATCGCAATATCGCATCGTCGCAGATCACAGATGTTTTATGTTTGCCAAATTTCATTAGCCCATTTCCAGCGATATGCGATCTCGCGATCGGTGTTATCGCAAATCGGTAAATCTTGAAGTTTTTCTTATTAGTTTTTTATATTGCGATGCGATAGCCAAATGATGGTACTTTACTATCATTTTACGATGCGGCCTTTTTAAATATTTTTTCTTATTATAAACTTAGCTTTTAAAGTATTCAAAAGATCTTCCTAAGCTTACGATGGTAACCTTATTTTGAAGAAAGGAAACTCTTGCTTTTCCAAAAATTTAACTAAGGGTCCCCATGCATTTAGTATTCTGGATAATACTTAAATGAAAAAGGGGGGGGGTTGTTGTTGGCCACAACAATTGGCGATTCACTTGGGAGAATTAGTTATCTCTGCTCTTCTTTTGAACTTTTCAAACTTCCAAAACAGAAAGTTTTTTTAGAAATTTTAGTCTTCATTATGGAAATATAAAACACATTATGCTCTAAACTGTCAATGATATTTTGTTTCAACTTCTTTCTATTTTAATTATTTGCTTCCTCAGCTTGTCCTTGCATTTACATCAGCCATTACTTGGTCTTGTAAAGATAAAATAAATTTTTCCCTGTGAACCAGTTTTAAATATGCTCATTTGTCGTAGGTAGAGCCTCTGCTGCCAGCAGGCATCCATAGCCTCGACAGGGTTACCTGTTACCCAACAATGATCCTTTATCCTGCTTAAGGTGATCTACAACTTTCAAAGAAAAACCCACATTGACACTTATTGCTTTGATTTTATTTTTATTCTTAGAGAACAGTGTCTTGGTTTGGTAGCGAAATTATGACACAGTCATTCACTTGATTTACACTTTTGCTGAACAAGATGGCTCGTGATGAGACCCCTTGTCTTTTGATTTCAACAATCTTGAATCATTGCCCTGTTTTGGTGGGAAGTATTGGCAAAGTCAGCAAGTTATAATATCTGTGATCATGATAAGCTGGCTCGTGATGAGACGTCTTATTCTTTAAGATAAAGTGTATTCATGGATTGTTCCTCTGAATTCTGCGATTTTCTCTAGCAGGGAGGAAGTCATGTTTTTCCTTAAGAAAGTTTTGGACGACAATATTAGAGTTTTTTGGAAACGGTTGTTCTACAGAGAATCTTCATTTTGTTATTAATACCTTTCATTGTGCTGATATAAAACAATTTCTTCACTAAAGATTGCTTTCATCAAATTTTTTGAAGTTGAAACTAGTATCGTATCTGGGTTAAAGTTTTTAACTGCATCTAATCATAATAAAGATCAAGTTTCCAAAAGATTTGCTATTTATACAAGCAAATGTTCAAAATATGAAAGAGAAATGGTGTCTTTAGTAAATGTCAAATGCTGTTAACCACAACAAATTTTATTAGGGGGAAAAATATTTAAAGAAATGAGAGGTAACTATTCCCTTGGATTATGTACATAATAGGGATAATTTCTTCTTTTA
>APFE030962948.1:0-18722 GCA_000404065.3 Pinus taeda | reverse complement strand
GGGGGGGGGGGGGGATAGTGCTTCCAAATACTCTAACATAGGTGAATAATTCCTCCCCGAACCATCTTGGGATGGGGATGATATCTATCTGTGCCTCAGGTGAGCACCTCGGGGGGTATTTATCATATAACATTCTATACAAGGGTAGGATAAGCTTGTGACAAGTTTGGTAGAAATGTGGAATGAACTGGGAGTCCCATAATATCTTATGATAGACATGGATGGGTAATGGGTCTTGAGTTGTCCATTTCCAACCCATAACAGGAAATTTATACACATAAAAAATCGAATCCATAACATATGCGGATAGGTAAAAAGGAGGATAGATCCTTTGAGACATGGATCTTTTAGACCTGTAATTGACAATAACCATGATTAGGTTATCAGAAAAGACCTTGGCCCAATCTATAATTATGGCATTTGTGGCAGCATCTATTAATGGTAACCATTCAGATGAAAACTTAGTGATATCTGGCTTTCAAAATAATCTACAGAGCATGGCCGCAGCAAAACAATATGGGGAGGTGAGGGAACCAGTGCTGTACATACCATTTTTATCTTTCTTGAGTGGTTAATCTTTTTTGGACCAATCCTTGGTGGTCTCTGATAGGTTCGAGTTCTCTACCATGAATTTTTCAATGAATTGCGTATTGCAAGTTGCCTGCAGCTCAGGAAGATGATACATGAGCTTTAAATGTTGTGCAGCGAATGATCCGATGAGTCTTTGTCCTTAAATCTTGAACTGTCTGTTTTTCATTTCTGCATTATCAAGTATCCACTTGATCATGTCCGTATATGGGAGAATTTTGGGCCTTGCTGCTATCCTATGTAGGAATGAGCATGCTAATTCTTCTAGGGATGCTCCGGAAGAACCCTGTGAGTCTGAGCCAGCGGTAACCTTCACTATTCTGGGGTTTTCTTCTTCAAGTAGTTTGTACATGCCTTCCCATGTTGATATCCCTGCGTCTCTGTTACAAGCTGTGTCTGTATATAAAGGTGCCATTCCCTTCACCTCGGAGCTCTGAGCTTTATTTTTCTTTCCCATTTCTTCCTGCGTATTACCTTGTATAGTCCTTCGTTCTCTGTTCCTGCAACTCACAAGTGAAACGGAAATGAATGATCAAGAAAGGTGATGGGAGAGTTTTAAATGCAACAGATACATCAAATATGTCACCTTACGTGAAGTAATTCTTTGAAAAGCACACGTCCATATTTTATTAATAACTGACAACTAATCCCTTTATTAACATTTAAAGCGCATGATCTTGAGTCATATTATGGTAAGTGGCTTTTCTTGAATAGCGTGCCCGAAAGATTCGCAATAGAGTGATTTTGCGATTTGCTTCGCAACTTCGCAGATTGCGAGATCGCATTATCACATTATCGCAAATATAACGTTGCAGAGCTGGTTTGGCTTAATATCGCAACCATTGTTTTATCGCGATATCACATTGTCGCAGATCACATAAGTTTTACGTTTTCCAAATTTCGTTAGCCCATTTCCTGCGATATGCGATCTCGCAATCGGTATTATCACAAATCGGTAAATCTTGAAGTTTTTCTTATTAGTTTTTTCTATTGCGATGCGATAGCCAAATGATGGTACTTTACTATCATTTTACGATGCGGCTTTTTTTTAAAGAATTTTTGTTTCTCTTGGAGAATCCAATATCGATGAGACTTGTGGGGTTCAAAAGAGGACTTAGAGGGATACCACAGGATGGCATTTTATACCTTTTATATCCAACGTTACAAAGATACGTCAGATTCAATATCGAGCTCCTACAAAGTGAAAACAAAAGTGTGTAGTTTGTTTTTAAAATTTGCATACATTTTGTTGAGAAGGTAGTTTGAAGTGATTCAAAGGGAATTGTGAAGCATAATTATCATTAATTTATAACCCTAATAAATAAAATGGAAACACATAGTAAGCAACCCTGAATCTCAACTATGACACATGAAGAAGAGGAAGAAATGTCACATGATATATCAAAATTATGAGACGAAGTGCAAAAATTTCGCTCTCACAAAAGGTAACTGAACCTAAGATGGATGGTTTGAAGAATAACATGAATGGTATAGAAGCAAAACTAAAAGGAAACATTGAATATTTTAAGAAAGACATGGAAAGTTTGACAAAGTTGCTACAAGAAAAAATTCCTAATGGCGAAAAGGTAGTAGAGGAAACTCAAGATGAGAACAAAAGAAATGTTAATCATGATTTCATGGATGCTAATGTTGGATTGAAGACACACCATGTCCCAAAGAGTGATATGAGTAAGTTTGATGGCAAGGATCCCGTAACATGGATACTATAGATGGAGTAATATTTCAATTTCCATAATGTGCAAATACATGAAATGTATGCATTGCAACTTTATATTTGGAACTCAATCAGTTTGTATGGTATTGATGGATTTTCCCTCGTAAAAAAATTGTCACTTGGTCATTTTTTACAGAGGAAATGATAGCACATTATGAGGATACAAAGAGCAACACCTTCTTTAGCCAATTGATAAATCTCAAACAAAAGGGTTCAATGGTGGATCACATTAAGCACTTCCAAAAATTGAATATAAAGGTAAATGATATTCCAAAGGAGAATGGGATTGATGTTTTCGTAAGGACTTATAAGGACAACATCCAACATGTGGTTTTCCTTTGGGAACTTGATTCGTTGGAGAAGGCATTTAGGTTGGCAAGAAAAATTGAAAGAAAAATTATGGCAACAAGGAAGCCTAGCACTCACAACTATAAACAAGGAAGTGTTGTTGCCCCTAGCCATCAAAAACCTACAAGGTTGACACCACAACAATTGGAAGAAAAAAGCGAAAAAGGGCTTTGTTACATTTGTGACAGCAAATGCACTAAAGGTCATAAGTGTGCTAAGAAGAAATTATTTTACATAGATTGTGAAGAGGAGAAAGAAAATGAAAAAGAGGCGTTAAAAGAAGAGGATAAACACTAGGAACCAACCCTAGATAAATAAGAAATGAATCTGACCATATCCATTAATTCATTGGTAGGAATTAACACTCCTTAAACTCTTAATATAGACGGACATATCAAGAAGAAAAAGGTAATAGTGTTGATTGATTCAGATAGTACCCATAATTTTATTAATTGTAAAATAGCCAAGGAATTGAATTACTTCCTATATCTAGCACCAGAGTGTCAAGTGATGGTTGAAAATGGAGGAACCTAAATTTCTCTGGAAAGTTCCATAATATCGAGCTATCCATAGGAGAATATATATTTAATATTCCAATGCTTTCCATTGAAATGGGTGGTGTTTATGTTGTACTAGGAATCCAATGGCTACAACCTTTGAGTACGATAACTTTTAATTTTGAAGAACGTTTCTTGAATTTTTTTTGGGAAGGAAAGGAAGTTGAATTAAGGGGTATTGTAGGGAAACTGGGAAATATAATCAACTCTAACAATATGAAAAAACTTCTAAAAAAAGAAAAATGGGGCGTAACTGCACAATTCTGTTCATGAGAGGTTCCCACATCGTAATCATCTATTTCTCCATATCTTCAAAAAGTCTTGGATGATCACTCCAAGGTATTTGAGACTCCAAAAGGCCTCCCACCTATTTCTGATCATGATAATGCTATTCATTTGATTCTAGGAAGTGTTCCTCTAAACATCAAGCCTTATAGATATCCTTATGCCAAAAAGAGTTAAATGAATAGATGGTTGCAGAAATGCTAGAGGATGGTATAATCCAACCTAGTCAAATTTATTTCTCTGCTCCAGTAGTGTTGGTGCACAAGAAGGATCGATCATTGCACATGTGTTTGGATTATAGGGAGCTCAATAGGCTAACTATTAAAGATGAATTTCCCATTCTTTTCATTAATGAATTATTGGATGAATCACATGGAACAATTTACTTCACCAAGTTGGATCTTCATTCAGGATATCATCAAATTAGAATGAAGACTAAAGACATTCCAAAAATAACATTTAGAACTCATCAGGGTTATTATGAATTTTGAGTCATGCATTTTTGCCTTACCAATGCACCTTCTCCATTTCAAGGTTTAATGAATTGAAGTTTCAAACCCTTCCTTAGAAAATTTGTGTTAGTATTTTTTGATGATACACTAATATACAACAAGTCTTGGAAGGAGGAGAAACAATTGGAGAAGAAACAATTATATGAAACAACCTCCAAATGTTTCTTTGGAGTAAAGGAGGTGGAATATCTAGGTCATATTGTATCTCATGAAGGTGTTGAGGTAGACCCTAGAAAAATTAAAACCATTAAGGAATGGAAAATCCCCACATCCATAAAGAAATTGTGAGGATTTTTGGGTTGACAAGGTATTGAAACAAGTTTGTTAAGAATTATGGGAGAATAACAACACCTCCAACAACATTACTAAAGAAAGATGCATTTTCTTGGACTCCAGAAGCAACAAAGGCCTTTGAAAATATTAAAGAGGCAACGTGCCAAGCATTGGTATTAGCTATGCCAGAATTCACAAAGACCTTTGTTCCTCATGAAATGGAATTATTGTTGTTTTAATGCAAGAAGGAAGACACATTTCTTTTGAAGGTCGTCTAATCAAAGGAAAGTATTTACAAAAAGCTATTTATGAGAAGGAAATGTTGGAAATACAATGTGCACTTAAGAAATGTTGACCTTACCTAATGGGAAGACACTTCAAGGTAAAAATATATCATGATAGTCTTAAACACTTTTTAGAAAAAATATTATCTTCAGAAGATCAACAAAATTTGTCACAAATATGTTGGTTTATGACTTTGAAATCATCTACAAAAAACGAAAGCAAAAGGTTGTTGCAAATGCACTCTCAAGAAAGGATGAGGATGTGAAAGCATTGCTTTGTGGCATTTCTATCATCCAACCGGATTGGATAAACAAAGAAAGGGATGAATGGAAGAATGATCAAGAAGTGTGGGCACTCATTCAAAAGTTGTAGCAAGATCCCAATACATCTAATACATTTGGCTAGAAAAATGATTCGTTATGGTACAAAGATCGCTTGTGCCACTATAAGAATCCCCAACTCAAACAAAATATTCTTCTGGAATTGCACACATCTCCCTTAGGAGGGCACTTAGGATTTTTAAAAGCTTACCATAGCGTTAAGAAGGAATTTTTTGGGATGGACTTAAATCTAATATTCAAAATTTTGTGGCAGAATATTTGGTTTTCCAACAAAATAAATTTGAGACAATTAAGACCCCCGGTCTGTTACAACCTTCATCCATTCCAACTTAATGTTGGGAGGAGGCTTCAATGGATTTTATCACAGGTTTACCCAAGTCCAAAGGAAAGAGTGTTATCATGATGGTAGTTGATAGACTTACCAAGTATTCCCACTTTTGTGCATTATCTCATCCATTTAAAGCCAGTATAGTTGCTACTACATTTATGGAAACAATTCAAAAGCTAAATGGAAACCCAAAGATTATTGTAAGTGACAGAGATCCCATTTTCGTTGGAAATTTTTGGATGGAATTATTTTCTTTTCTGGGTACTCAATTAGCTCATAGCTCATCTTATCATCCTCAATTTCATGGGAAAACTAAGATAGTGAACAAACGTTTGGAAGGATATATTCGTCTCTTTGTATCTGATAAACAAACACAATGGGTCAAGTAGTTACCTCTAGATGAATGGTGGTATAACACTTCCTTCCATACAACAGAAAAAATGACCCAATTTATGGTACGTTATGGATATCATCCACCATTCGTCACATCATCTTTAAGAGAAAATTATAAGGTTCAAGCAGTGGAAGATCATGTCGAGCATCATTAAGTAGTTTTCCAACCCTTAAAGGACAACCTCACCATAGCAAAAAAAAGAATGAAACAATAGGTAGATCAACATCGCAGTGAAAGAATTTTTGATGTAGGTGATTGGATATTTCTACGACTATAACCATAAAAACAAATGTCCCTCAAGCAGGGTAAGAAGGATAATAAATTATCACCCAAGTACTATGGTCCATACAAGGTGTTGCAAAAGATTGTTACTATGGCATACAAATTGGATCTTCCAGCATCTTCCTGAGTCCACCCAATTTTCCATATTGCATGCTTAAATAAGGTTGTAGGTGAAGCTCCCAGTTCAAACAATATTTCTAGAAGTTGATGAGGAAGGAAAAATAATATTGGAACCTTAAACAGTCACAGAAACAAGAACTAGACATCTATGAAATCAATCAATTTCAGAGTATCTCATTAAGTGGAAAAACTTACCCGCTGAAGTTTCCACATGGGAGGATGAGAAATTTATACAAAATCATCCAAAACTACTCAAGTGTTAAGGACAACACTTTTCTGAAGGAGAGGTCCATGTTAGGTCCCTATAATACTAATGTATTCCCCTGCTATTATTGTCATTGTAGCTCCTTATTGTTATTGTTGTGCCCCATAGAAGTTCACTATCGTTATTGTTGTGCCCTTACACTATTATTGTTATGTCAGATTCGATTATATTGTGACTCCGTAGATTCCTATATATAGAAAGGAGGTTTTTTCATTTGTATCATCCAAGAATTGTTCATTTGTGTAATGTAAAGGATGCTCCCCCCTCAAAGAGGCTAATTTTGAAGTCGTTGATCTATCTCTTATTCTATTTTGTGAGCTGGTTGCATAACTCTGTGAGAGTGACTGGAAGGCCTCAATCAAATGAATGACTAGTCATGGGAATGGTTGAGGGTCCTCATTAGTAAAATTTGAGGTTGGCTCATGGTTTGGTCATATGGAAGGGTTGGTTGGCTCCTGAAGGCTCTATAGTTGGTGTGGAACGTCAGATTGGTTTCATTTTGTCAGTTCCACTTCCTTAACTATACATGGGGAGTTGAATTACATCATAGTAGCCTCTCATCACTTGTTTACCATAATGGGTTGTTTATCTTGGTTAAATGTGGGAGGAGGGTGTTACAGAGTGGTATTAGAGCATGGTTCATCCCTTCAAATGGATGGGTGGTGTGTGTTAGATGTGCATACATATAAATTTCATATGCGTTCCTTATGCTTGTCATTTATGTGCATGTTGTGTATGCATGGTGGTGGTCATGGTTGCATTTGTGTCACCATGTGAAAGATGATAGTGTTGTTGCTGAATGTTTTTGTCATAAGTGTATGCCAGTCATGAATTTGTTATCCATGTTAGTGCTTATATTTAATTACGCATACATAGACATGGTCAGAGTTATCATGTATGAGATCATGGTATGTGGTTGGTATGGTCATGCATTGATAATTGGATAATGGTTGAAATGTTGATTATATGCTAATATCATTATGTTTATACATGTGTTGTGCTAATTTGGTTGATCTTGCAGATGAGATATCATCCCTTGGACTGTACTAAGGTATGCAGATTATGTTATGTTTTGGTATAAGATGACATGGTACACTTGCAGGAAGAAGATCAAAGATGACTAGAAGTATGGTAGACTACAGTTAACGAGACTCTCCCTATGGATCAGATGAGGGATGTGGTATCGGGTACTCTTCTGACATAGCAGACACATTGAGAAGTTTGAAGGTACAAATAAGAAGTTGCAAAGAAGAAAATGAAAAAATCATTCAAGCACAGGAGAAATAAGAAGAAATCAATGCACTAATCCCTCAAAGTTTGTCAGAATTACAAAGACAGGGACATCTTCAGATCAGTCACGTGCAGGACGACAAGACTAATGGGGCATATGGCAGTAGATCTCATAATGGGCATAGGTCGAATAGGGATGACACGGTAAAATATGGAAGGATCTTGGATACTCTAGACAAGAGAGGTGATGGGCACGTGTTCTATTCTAGTTCTAGTTATGACAGGAACTATAATCATCATCATTATCATTTGTATAGGAGGAGTGACAGAGGATATTTTCCATATGAGTTCAAGAAAGAAAAACCACCTCCTTTGATGGGTATTTGAAGAAGTTGGAGGATGTAGAGACATGGCTACTTGGGATGAATAAATTCTTTGAGTTGCATGAGTACATAGGGAATATGAAGACCATAATACCTATCTTCAATATCAAATGTGAAGAAGACATTTGGTGGGAAGATGTGAAGCGGGTGAGAGACATCAGGACAAAAGATTTGAGTTGGCATGGATTCAAGAGAATTTTTAGGAAGAAATACTTGTCATAATGGTACTACGTCAAAAACGCTAAGGAATTTTTAATTAATTTAATTGTTATCTAAATTACTTGTCATAAAATTGTCAAACTCGGGGCTCGTGAACTTGCAAAATATACTTGCACAATATATTCTAGGAATCAACTTTTAATTTCAAAATAGAATCCCAATCTATTGAAGGAAATGACATAACTCAAATAAACTCTATTCATGAAAAATGGATAAGATGAGTATGCACACATTTTTTCAAAACACTCAAATTTGGAACTTGGAAAGAAATATTTTAATATATGAAATTGAAATGACAATTGACATGAAAATAAATCTATATTTATCAAAATGAAATTAAATGTATTCTAATGAAAGGAAGGTATGTAGAATTTTGTAGAATTTTTCTACAAATCAGCTAGTTCTGATAGCATGTAGAACTTTTTCTACAAATCAACTAGCTCTAATACCATGTAGAAATTTCCCACTTGTAGATCACCTAGTAATGCAATGTACTAAAGAAAAACACTTGATCTACTTCTATAAACAATTTAGCAGAAGCCTAATCAACCATGAGCAACATCAATAAGAGAACATATAACTGATAAGAAGGAATCAATCACGCATAACATAGAAGAATTTACCCAGGGAAAGAACCTGCCTAAAGCCCCATCTTTGTATTATCATATAAGTGGAATTATAGTCCGGATTACATAAAGGCTTTGCTCGAAAGCTATCCAGCTCTCAGTACAATCCCTCTGCTACTCATAGACTGTCAAAGGCTTCTCACAAACCTTCTTCTCTACCCTCCAAGCCTCCTATTTCCTTGTGCAGTTTCCTTGGGGTCCAGAGTTGCCACCTGTGTGAATTGGCCTCTTCACATACTCACTAACCTCTAATCTATGTGCACAAACCTGAAGGAGATAAATCCTCATCGTGGATGTGCTTCCTTTGTAGGAAAAATATTCATCCAACTGATAGTATACTGTCCCTTCTCTAATCTCAACTGGGTCTCTGTCTGAACTGACATGCAGGAGTTATTTAAGCTACAATATTCGGTTATCTAAAAATACCAGTTGTTACATGCATGTAAGAATTAACAAACTGAATCTCATTAATTTAACAACTTGTTAAATTAATCTAACTGGACTTGACTCAGTTAACTAATCCAACTAATTACAACTCATGATTACAACTTGTCCTCATCCTTTAACTGATGGATAAATCCCTCAATCAAAGGAGAAACTGTCGCATGTCCTCACATAGAATTCAAGTTCATAATTTCTTAACTAATTAACTCAAACTAAATTAATTAATTAATTTACAAACTATTGTTAATATCAAATTCAAATTTTACTTCCTATTTCTAGTCCAAGGACTGATTAAAATAGGAATCCACACTGAACTGCTAAAAATAGAACTTCTATTTTTAACACTTCCATTTTTCATTTCATGTTGCCAAATCTAGCACTGATACCCAAACAACTATTTTTAGCAGTGTTATTTTTAGCACTTCTATTTTTAGCAATTTCTTGTTGCCATTTTTCAACAAGGTAAAGACTTGAAAGTAAATTAATCTAGAAAGCAGCAAATCCTATGCTAAGAAAGCATTGAATTCTTAATATATGAAATTTAAAGGAAACCTATGCTAAAAGCAGTGAGGGGTCAATTGAAATTATTAATGTGTGCATTGTCAAATTAGTATCATTCATGAGTATCTATCAAACGAATTGAAAAGAAATGAATCTATGAAATGAGAGAAAAATGCTTAACCTGCAAAATAACATAAATGGAATGAGCATTAAAGAATGTAAATAATGCATCTAATCAAAAGAATTAAAACGAACATAAAGAAGCTAAAAAAATAAAACATTAGAATTCATCCCATACTCATTAGGTAGCCATCCCAAAGTGCATGAGATGTGGAAAGTTGAGAAAACTATTTATCAAAAACCAAATGAAGGCACAACAATACCAAAGTGAGCTACAATGGTATTCATTATATCAATCATAAGAATAGCATCAATCCTTAACATCCAAAACTCTACATTGAATCACAAGCATAGCTCCCAAAATTTACACACCTTCTGAGAGGAGAAGACACTCCTATTTATATAAAAAATAAGTTAACTAACTCATAAATGTAGATCCACAAATCTCTCCTAGATCCACAAATATCCCCTATGGTTACAATCATGTGCTGACATCTAGCAATTAGTATCTCTTCATATCCTCTCACAAATATCTCCTAGCTTTGGTAGGAGACACTTATGAAACTTCCATGATCTTTCTCCATGAAATGTGCTTGACTAATGATCTAAAATATTCAAGAGTTTGAAGAGGAAATTAGAATTTGAGTCTCCGAGGTCAAATATGATTGTCCTAGAATCTTCAAATATACCTACAGACATCATAGAACTCATCAAACTTTTATATATAAGTGAATACATGTTACTTTTCTAATATTTATCCATAAATTCACTTAAAATATCAAAATAAATGTACTGGAAAATAATGTCTAAATCCATATTTAAATATGAAGATGGTCTTAGCGCATGATTATGGAGGTACAAAATATGGAAAATTCTGGAGAAAAGTGAGAAAAAAGAAGGTGAAGTGAATGACATTTTGGAGAGTCAATAGAATTCTATGAGCTAAAGATGGGATCGATGACAAATGGGCAATATACGACCAAGTTTCTAGAACTATTGAGGTATGTAACATATCTTAAAGATGAGAAGGCCAAAGTTTAAAGATTTTTCAGTGGATTTCCATTACGATTTAGAGATCTGATTGAGTATGATGAGCCTCAGTCGGTTGAGGATTTTATTGGGAAATTGAAGGACTGTCGTGAGCAGTCAAAGTGTAAGGCAGAATCATAGTAGGGCTGGAAAGTTAAATACAAGGATAAAGGTAAATGATAGTAAAAAGGACCTTAGGATTATTTGAAAACATTTTCGGAGGAAATCACATTGGTAGATTCAGGCCAATGAGTTTCAAACCAACCTGTGTGTTCATCATTAGGACAAGATGAAAAATCAGATAATAACGGCAAGTTAAATAGGAAGTCAAGACCTACCGACTGTAGGGAAAACAACTATTTTTTACTGGATAGGAAAAGGGACAAATTATTTTTATTTATTGTTAAATTAGTAATAAATTAATAAATCAAATACTATATATATATATTATATATATATATATATATAATATATATATATATATATATAATATATATTTATATATATATATATTATATTATAGATATATTATATATATAACTAACAGGACCCCATATACAAAAAGGACTATAACAAACTTAAAACTATTATTCAAATAAAACGTATAATTTAGTCAAACGGGAAAAATAAACTTAAAGGTAATAGAAATAATATTAATATATTAATATATAATTAGTATAAAGTAAAAAGAGAAATAATTATCTTGGTTTATAAATGTAATTTGTTTAATTTATTTTTTATTTAATTATTTATTATTTTGTTATATATAAATATTATAAATTAATTACAAAAAGAAAAAAAAAAATTTAAATAAAATAGTTATCTTGTTTATAAATTAAATTTAACAGTAATATGCTTACTTCAATATATTTTTGTTTTAATCATTTATTATTATATAGCTTGTAGTTATTTGAAAAGAAAAGATAAAAAAAGGAACAAATAAACAAACCTCTTGGGTGTGGGGGGGCACCGAAAAGAGGAAAAAGTGTGAAGAAAGGAAGGGAAATAAGAGGAAAGGGATGGAATCTAGCAGCTGCTGATTTCCAACCATCATCCCTATTAAGATTACTAGGCCTCCTCTCAATTTCAATGGCTTCGCTAAATTTACGGTGATGAAAGTGAGAAATCTTCATAATGACCCTAGCTTCCTCAATGCATAATTGATGTTTGGTCTTCTAAGCATGCTCTGCTAAGGCCGAAGGATGGGTCCTCCCATGTTTGATATCGGAAACATGTTCCTTAATCCTTTGATTAATAGATTGGAATGCTTCACCAATGTATAATGTTCCACAAAAGCATGGCATGAAATATACACCTTTCATATCCTTGGGGTCCACAGGGTATTTTTCCAATTTCAAGGAACTTCTAATGGTGTTTGGGGCTCAAAAGGTAGAGGGAATGTTGGGCTTTCTAAGGATTCTCGCAATCCTGTTAGTCGTCCCTTGGATGAAAGGGAGGTGAACTCTAGAATTGCGATCATTAGGGTCTTTCTTAACATTATGACTTTTGCTAGCTTTGAGGAATGCTTTAATGCCTTATTTCTTATTGTAACCATTATTAGAAAAGACCTTCAAGAGATGGGATTTCTCTTTAGAAAAATGGTCAAGATTAGAAACCCTCATAGCATAAGTAGCTAAAGTGCAGAGAACACCCAACTTATGAGTAGGGAAACAATGGGCCCTAGCATCAAGATACTGCTTAGTATGAGTTTTCTTCTCAAACACCTGATGGGAAAACAAGACATCCTCTTTCTTAGAAATGAGGACATCTAGGAAAGGGAGGCAACCATTGACTTCTTTCTCCATGGTAAACTTAATGGAGTTAGATTGATTATTAAGATGTTGAAAGAAGAGATCTAACTTATCCGTTCCATGTTGCCAGATCATGTATCATCTACAAATATTTTCCAAAGCTTAGGTTTAAAAATACCTGAGGCCAAAGCTTTGGGTTCAAAATCTTCCATAAATAGGTTAGAAACAATAGGGGATAGGGGTGAGCCCACGGCCACACCACAGGTTTTTTCATTAAACTCATTTTCGAAACAGCAAAAAGTGGAAGTAAGGTAGATCTCGACTAATCTAGCAGTGTCGGGATCAGTAAGGAGAAAGATGACATGTAAGACTTCTTTGATGGGGATATTAGTATACAAGGAAACCACATCGAAGCTTACCAGAATGTCTCTAGGATAAAAATTATCATTCTTTAATTCATTGACAAACAATGAGGAGCCTTTTACAAATTACTTCGTGGGGCCAACATGGGGCTTAAGCTTCGAGGCTAGATATTTATCTAAAATGTAGGTTGGCCCACCTATGGTGTTGATAATGGGTCTAATGGGGGCTCCCTCCTTATGGAGTTTCAAAAGTCCGTAGATCCTAGGAGTGATGGGGCTACTCTTGATAAGCTTATGGTTAAAGGAGATAGCTAATGGAAATATATAATGAGCTTATCGAGAGTAGCCCCATCACTCCTAGGATTTATGTACTTCTGAAAATCCATAAGGAGTGAGTCCCCCTTAGACCCATTCTCAACACCATAGCTGGGCAAACTTACCTTTTTGTTAAATATCTAGTCTTGGAGCTTAACCCCTTTGTTGGTCGCATGGAGTCATTTGTAAAAGACTCCTCATCATTTGTCAATGAGTTAACAGATGAGAATTTTGATCCCAGAGACATACTTGTAAGATTTGATGTGGTTTACTTGTATACTGATATCCCCATCAAAGAGGCCTTCGATGTCATATTTCACCTTACTGATCCCGACAATGCTATATTAGTTGAGATTGTCATTACATTCACTTTTTTCTATTTAGAAGGTGAGTTCTATGAACAAACCTGTGGTGTGGCCATGTGCTCACCCCTATCCTATATTGTTGCTAACCTGCTTATGGAATATTTTGAATCCAAAGCTTTGGCCTCAACTATTTTTAAACCTAAGCTTTAGAAAATATTTGTAAGCGATACTTTGGCAGCATGGAATGGATAACTTAGATCTCTTCTTTCAACATCTTAATCATAAATCTAACTCCATTAAGTTTACCATGGAGAAAGAAGTCAATGCTTCCTTCCCTTTCCTAGATGTCCTCCTTTCTAAGAAGGAGGATGGCTCGTTTTCCCATCAGGTGTTTCGAACGAAAACTCATACTCAGTATCTTCATGCTAGGTCCCATCATTTCCCTGCTCAGAAGTTGGGTGTTCTCTACGCTCTAGCTACTCGTGTTATGAGGATTTCTGATGTTGACCATTTTTCTAAAGAGAAATACCATATCTTGAAGTTTTATGCTAATAATGGTTACAATAAGAAATAAGGCCTTAAAGCATTCCTCAAAGCTAGCAAAAGTCCTAATGTTAAGAAAGACCCTAATGATCATAGTTCTGAAGTTCACCTCACTTTCATCCAAGGGATGACTTATAGGATTGTGAGAATCCTTAGGAAGCAAAACCTTCGCTCTACCTTTTGACCCCTAAACACCATTAGAAGTTCCTTGAAATCGACAAAATACCTTATGGACCCCAAGGATATGGAAGGTGTTTATCTCATCCCATGATCTTGTGGAACATCATACATTGGTGAAATGGGCTGATCTATTAATAAACAAGTTAAGGAACATGCTGCCGATATCAAGCATGGGAGGAGCCACTTTTTGGCCTTAGCAGAGCATGCTGAGAAGACCAAATACGAGATATGCATTGAGGAGGCTACAGTCATTGCAAAGTTTTCTCACTTTCATCACCGTAAATTTAGGGAAGCCATTGAAATTGAGAGGAGACCTAGTAATCTTAATAGGGATGATGGTTGGAAAATCAGCAGTTGCTGGATTCCAACACTTTCCTCTTAGTTCCCTTCCTTTCTTGACTCTTTTTCCTCTTTTAGACTTTTCTCCTCCTAAGGTTTGTTTATTTATTCCTTTTTTTCCCTTTTATTTTCAAATAACTACAAGCTATATATCTATAAATGATTAAAAATAAAAATACATTTAAGTAAACATATTATAGTTAAATTTATTTATAAAGCAAGATACCTATTTTATTTTTTTTACTTTTTTTATTTTTTCCTTCTACTAATTAATAATATTTATATATTTAATAAAAAAATATATATTAAAATAAAAATAAATTAATTAAACACTTATATTTTTAACCAAGATAGTCATTTTTTCTTTTTTTTACCTTATAACTAATTATATATTTATATATTAATATTTATTTCTATTACTTTTAGTTTTATTCCCTTTGACAAAATTTTTTTTTTTATATTGAATATAGTTTTAAGTTTTTATAGTCCTTTTGTCTTATTTATTTTTATATATTGAGGGTCCTATTAGTTATATTTATATAGTCTATTGTATTATATATTGTATTTATTAATTTATTATTAATTTAATAATAAATAAAAAAATATGTGTCTTTTCCTATCCAATCAAAAATAGCCATTTTTTAGTTGTTTTCCCTACAACTGTTAAAAGGAGTTGACTCCCTATTTAACTTGCCGCTATGATCTGATTTTTCATCTTGTCCAGATGATAAACAACACAGGTTGGCTTGAAACATGTTGGCCTGAATATACCATTGTGATTTATTCAAAAAATGTTTTCAAATAATCAAAATATCAATCACAGAAGCTTGAATTTGAATAGGCCTTAGGATGTAGTTGAGAAAGAAAATGTTTCACCTTACAAGAAGTTCAACGTAGTTAGACAAGGACATGGGTCACAGCTTGGAGGGAAGTAGAATATAGGTGATAGTATGGGACCATTGGAGTGTTGGGTATGTGCAAGGAGAATCTCAAGTTATATTTTCATAGTATCAGGGTAATAGACTTGAGATCTACAGTACAGAGGAAGTGCAAACTATTGGGGATGTTGGGAAAATAATTCCTCGTATCTATGCAGCATTGGATAACATGCAGGTGGATCAATAGGCATTCATTATCAAGATGGACGATAAGCTATGGGATCAATTTGTTTCTATTTTGATCAACCCTGGCTATAATTAAAGTTATGTTAACCCTGACTTGGTGGATAAGTGTGGTATGAATAAATAAGTGCATGTCGAACCTTGGTTAGTGCAGTTGGCTATAGTTACAAAGAAGAGAGTTCATTATTGGATAAGAGATTGTGCATTCTATTTTAGTGGTATGCCTACATCGACACACTTGAATGTATTTCCATTAGGGTCATATAGTATGCTTATGGGTATGGACTAGTTGTACCTTCACAAGACTAATGTGGAATGTTATGATAAGGAAATTGAGTGTTTCGCTTACAATGGAGAACAGAGAGACTTGCAGGATAAGAAGAAGGCATCATCAATTAGAATGGTGACAGTTATTGAGGAAGAGAATAGTCGCAGAAAAGGGTGTGTGTTATTTGTAGTGCTAATTTCTATAGATAAGGTAAGGAGGATGAGGATGGATAGGTATTGAGTAGGTACCCGATCTTGTATCAGTTTCAAGATGTGTCCCAATAGATATTTTTGAGTTACGACCTCACAAAGAAGTGGAATTTTCCATTGAGTTGGTACTAGGGGAAACACCAACATTGAAGTCACATTACAAGATGAACACTCTAGGGTTAATAGAGCTGGAGTTACATTTGAAAAAATGCTTGAAAAAGGATACATTAGGCCAAGTGTATCATAGTGGGGTGCACCAATGTTGTTTGTAAAGACGAAGGATGGTACTCTTAGGCTATGCATTGATTACAGGAAGTCAGAAAAGGTGACCATTAAGAATTGATACCCATTTCCAAGGATTGATGATTTGTTTAATCAATTGAAGGGAGAAACAATGTTCTCAACAATTGACTTGAGATCGAGATATCATTAGGTACGCATTAAGGAAGAGGACATCTACAAGACAATGTCTCAGACTAGGTATGGGCATTCTGAGTTTGTTATAGTTCCATTTGGTTTGACTAATTCTCAAACTACCTTTGTGTGCTTGATGAATAGTGTGTTGCATCCTTATTTGGAAATTTTTGTTATTGTATTCATTAATGGCATATTGATATATTCTTAGAATAAGAAAGAGCATGTCGAACACATAGCAACAATACTAAGATTTCTAAGATAGCATCAGTCGTATACCAAGCTTAGCAAATGCAATTTCTTTCAAACAGAAGTGCATTACTTGGGGGATGTGGTTTCTAAGGAAGGCATAGCAATGGATCGAGAAAGTATAAGGGCTATCATGGAATGGGAAGCTCCTACACATGTGGATGAGCTAAGATCATTTATGGGGCAAGTAGGTTATTATAGGAGGTTCATCAAGAAATTCTCTCACATTGCATATCCTTTTACATCACTGCAAAGGAAATTCAATAAATTTTAATGGACAAAGTAATGTGCAGCAAGTTTTGAGAAATTTAAGAAGTTGTTGATGAATTGATGCAGGAGCATCTAGACCGTCCTCATTTGTAAATCTGGAATAAAGAGGGGGTGTGATAATTTTAGTATGTAAATATTCTTTTTCTAAAGGATATGGGGAAAATAGTTTAGGAAAGAGAAGTTGGATAGAATTTCTATGTTTTTTTGTTAAAATTAGGATGAAATTAGGGAATAAAGCTTCCAGCTTTAAATCATAGTGTAAAAGGGGAAAAAGCCTATTTTTTTCCTAGGAGATAAGGAGAAGATCTATTTGTACATATCCATTATTATTATAAATAAAGAGTCCGTTGAGCTCTCATCTCAGGAGAGAGAGGGCGATGCCAAAAGTATTGAAAAAAAAAATCCCTCTCGGTGTTCTCTGAAAATCGATGAGATTGATGATGTGTTGTTAATTTTGTTAATATGGTTATACATGTCAATTTCCTGGCTTTGTTTGAAGGACCCCTGCGTTGTTTTATAACTGTTTTCCATTTGAATCAATGTCCAGAAATGATGGCACCGTGTGAGGACTCGGTATCAACTTAATACTCCGTGAGTGCGTGTGGAATATATGCGGATCAGAGGAGCACGACGTGGGTTGTATTTGCAGTGGAAGAAAAAAAGAACATGGCGCAGGACAATGAATAGAATGGGCGCACCATCCTTCCAATGAATATTCCAATACACTGTCGATGTGAGCCTGTCCACGCTAGCAATACATTTGCTCTCAGGATTAGGGAGGAGAGGATTGAGACCGCCAAAGTATAAGTGTCGACAATCCGAATACATTTAGTTTTCAAGGGTCTCTTCAATGCGTGTCTGGTTAATTATGTTTGGAATAACAGGTAGACATCAAGGTGAATAGTGAAGAATAAGTCTAAACCGAAATTCAAAGAGGATGAGAGGTGGCATTCATGGGCGGTGAAATCATGGGTACCGTATCGTCAGTCTAGCAAAAAGCCACAGAGGAAAAACGTTTTGAAAGTTTCTGGAACAGTGCATGAGTGATACATAGTTTTGCGTATAAATTTGGATTGCCTTATCCCACGGTGGGCGCCATAGTTGTCAGTTAGCATAATTTAGTATTCGATTCAATACAATCTTAACTTCAGTTCATGAGGGAACCAATTGTGTGAAGATTGTGTTATGGCTTTATTGCATATGCTTAAATGCTTCCGCATGTTAAAAATATTTGGGAATAACGGAATGGGAAATTCTGGAGCTTAGTATTGAAGATGCTTTTATGTACATGAGTGAGAGAGAAAGATCCTGGTTTGCAGGCTAGCTTAGCCCTGCATCAAGTGGTATCAGATCGGAAACAGTTTCCTTTGAAGGTTCAAGTTTTTTTTGTTAATTGCATGTGATGATTTTTGAGACTGATAAGTATTGATCTACAGGAATAGTGAAGAAATCTCAGCGGGAGGAAGGAGAAGTGAATGTGGCAAAACCTGAAGATTCAACAGAGGTTGAATAAAGTTGCAGATGGGAGAAG
>APFE030962947.1:13034-38206 GCA_000404065.3 Pinus taeda | reverse complement strand
TTAGCATCAGCAAAGGGATAAGACATTAAGGACTAGCAAGGAGCTTCAAACATCCACCACAGCTAAATTGAAGGAGACCACTTGTTAGAAAATGACATTTGATTGTAATTAATGCTATTACCAGCATGATATGGAGTTAGACTCCTAATTGTCTTAGGTTTCTAAAACGTATATTTAGCAGTCTGTTGCATTTAATAATTAGTTCAAGTTTGAATAGGTGTCATAGCAAGAAAAATTCGATTTCCCCTCATGTTGGAGGAGGAATCTTAGAGCTCTATATATAGCAGAAGAGATGATGTACAAAGGGTTGGAAAACTATTGACAAAAGCTCTTGTATTTGGCTTTATGTACAGACTCTGTTTTCTAGTAATACAATATTGACCTTGCTTCAAAGGAATCATAAAGAATTCGATATTCTGAATGTATTGTTTTTTCTTCTTCCTATTATCTACAATGTTATGAAAGTGTGATCACTTAGAATTCACTTACAGTGCTCTGATTTCCTACATGCATTTGTAAATTGTGTTGGTCCCCTATGTGTTTGATATGTTCTACCTATGTTGGATTCTGAATGCCCTGACTTCTATGCAAAGCTAACTCTACTGTCAATACTAAAGCATATCTAACTCCATAAGCCCAATGGATACTTTCTAATTGTGTTTCAACCACTCACATTTCACATTTGTTTCACAAGAGTTAGCCCTCTTACTTATAATAAAAAATCATTAATCCTTTGAGAGAGCCCTCTCAGGTTGGGGAGGCTAAGCCTCAGCCTAAATTTGGTTTGGAATAGTTACTTGAAGTCTACATGATCATAGGAGCCTATCAAGGTCTGATTTTGAGATAACAACTAGCATGATGTTGAGTATGAAGACCAATCCTATAAGCCATGTAAAGGTTTAAATGCTTGATGCATGTCTCTATACCCATAGATAATAATTGAGGACTGTGGCATTGTTTAATGGTGCCATTACAATAAGTAGCCCCTCTTTTAAAGATGAAGCTATATTGACAAATTAGTCCACTTCATAGTTGTTTTTGACAAGACTTGGTAGAATGTGATTTAAGAGAAATTGAGCATCACTTGTTTGGCTCAAAGAAAAAAAGATGCTAAATAATTATCAATTGGAATGGAGATAGAAATTATATGGTTGACAAACACCTTTGAGTCTCCCAACGCCACCATTGATTGGATACTAGAGCCATAACTATTCTCAAACCTTGCAGTAGGTCATAAACCTTTGCTTGGATATTGGAAAGAATACCAAGTCCCCATGTGAAGGAAGTTTGACTTGTTCCTCTAGGGTCCATGATGACTCTCCCCTAAAGTTTCCACTACAAAATTCCCCTTTGAGGCTCCATAAAAATACAAAATATAAGAGTGTTGAAAAAATTTCCATTTTTGATCGAGGGTGTTTCATTGAAGTCGCCAGTTTGGTCTAGTGTTGTGTTTGGACATACTATGGCCTGTAAATTGAGGAGCTATATGGAATTGACAAAACCATTCTTCTTCATCCACACCCAAGATTTGATTTGCAGTAAGTTGTTTTCATATGGAGTTAAAAGTGTTATGCTCTGAAGCCTTTTAATGTTATTGCTACTTAGGGGTTATTCAATTCTTGGTGAAATACTTCTCTATTCTAGGAAAACCATATTTTGAAACATAAAACCTTTGGCAATGTTAACCCGTCTTTTGAAAGCCGGTTTGGATTTTAGGGTTACATTAGTTGTATTCCATTGAGAGAACAGGGTTTACCACAAATTTCACATTCTCATTCTATTATTTAAGCTATTGAAATTTGATTGCCATACTTTGATTTTAAATTATCACTCAAATATGTAATTAATTGATTTCAAATTTGAGACACAAAGCACATCTTGAGGGGCCAAAAATACCATGCTTTCCAATTTTTTTGTAGTCAGTATCTTCTCATGAACTAATTCTCAATAAAAGATATTAACTTTTCGGAGGTCATTAGAGTGCCATATTTGTTTCCATATTACTAATTCTAAGGGAAGCGATTGAGACTATAGTTTATGTGAATACCCCCACTTGACACTCCAAATGGCATGTCCCCAACCCCTATGATTTGAAGAGCTTATTTTCCAAGGTGCACAACCTTTGTGACAGAGTATAAGCCAAGAAACATGAGGCTGCAAATGTGATCGGAACGAGTCAATTTTCCACTCCAAACATTGACACAATTCATTGCTCCAAGAAGAGATACCAAAGAGCTCTTTCCACTTTTATTATCCATTCATTCTTTTAATCAGTGGATCCCTTGAATACTATCAAACACCTTCTTACTAATAATATTGTCTTTATAGATAATAATTATTAATATATATATTATAATATATATATATATATATAATATATATATATAAATTATATATATAGATATAGATATATATATAATCCATTTTTGGGTACCCAATTTAACTTAGATTGGATGATTGGGATTGTAGATCTAAACAATTTCCATATTAGTGATCCTTTCTCAACTTCTAAAGAGTTATCCAAACACCTCATCCATTCCCGTGAACCTTCTTCCACTATGCAGACTATTTTTAAGATCTTCCTCCAAGGAAGCTTTGCACCCAGGGAAAATATACGTTAAAAATGACTCCTTGATACCAATATCTCCATGTTATTTGTGAGTCATTACTATTAACAAATTACCCAAGCAAGCCATTACTACTACCAATTAGCCAAATGTAATTTCTTAGAATTTGTCTTACCTCCTTTCCATAAAATTTAGGACTGAATCTTGGAAAAGAAACCTGTGTAACCTTTCAGTTATAAATACTAGATCAATCCTCCTATCTATTGAAGTGCATTTTCCAGATTTGGGCTTGATGTCAAGAAACCTCAGTGTGTCATAATGTCTTTGAATTTCTCTCAATATGGGTCTCTGACTATTGATCCTCCTTATTAGTCAAATTAATTTAAATCTCAACCAAAATTCTATTATTGGAGTTGTTGTGGATAGTGAGCTTGCATTGAAGCCGAACAATTCTTTTCTTACAGATAATTATATTGAGTATAGATGTCTATGGTTCAGAAAATAAGACCTGACTGGATCAGTCTACAATGTTGAGTGATCCATTGATCAGAGATGGTGTTTCTCTCTAAATACGTTTCATAATTATCCTAGAAGATGACTAATCTACCAGAGAAGTCTCTAGCTTCCTCAATCACCCATTTCACATGCCCTTCAAACATACTAGTTCTAGAGGATGATGAAATAAGTTGGCCCTTTGAATCCATATTTCTAGGAAGGTAGGATTTTCTATGAGCTATTCGAAGGATGACTCTCCCCTGCAATTTCCACCACAAAAATTCCCTTTGAGGCTCCATAAAAATACAGAATATAAGGGTGTTGAACAAATTTCCATTTTTTCAAGGGTGTTTCATTGAAGCCACTAGTTTGGTTTAGTGTTGTGTTTGGATTTACTAAGGCTTGTAAATTGAGGAGCTATATGGAATTGACAAAACCATTCTTCTTCATCCACACCCAAGGTTTGATTTGCAGTAAGTTGTTTTCATTTGGAGTTAAAAGTGTTATGCTAAGGGGCCTTTTAATTTTATTGCTACTTAGGGGTTATTCAGTTCCTAGTGAAATACTTCTCTATTCTAGGAAAACCATGTTTTGAAACATAAAACCTTTGGCAATGTCAACCCATCTTTTGAAAACCGGTTTGGATTTTAGGGTTCCATTAGTTGTATTCCATTGAGAGAACATAGTTTTCCACAAATTTGGCATTCTCATTCTATTATTTAAGCCATTGAAAGTTGATTCCCTTACTCTAATTGTAAACTTTCACTCAAATATGTAATGAATCAGTTTCAAATTTGAGACACAAATCACATCTCGAGGGGCCAGGGATACCATGCTTTGCAATTTTTTTCTAGTCAGTATCTTCTCATGAACTAATTCTCAATAAAATATAAAAAAAATTGGGAGGTATTTAGAGTGCCATATTTGTTTCCATATTATTGATTCTGAGGCGAGCGATTGAGACTGCAGCTAATGTGAATCTCCCCACTTGACACTCCAAATGGCATGTCCCCAACCCGTATGATCTGAAGAAGTTATTTTCCAAGGTGCACAACCTTTGTGACAGAGTATAAGACAAGAAACATGAGGATGCAAATTTGATGGGGACAAGTGAATTTTCCACTCTAAACATTGACCCAATTCATTGCTCCAAGAAGAGATATCAAAGATCTCTTTCCACTTTTATTTTCCATTCATTGTTTTAATCTATGGATCCCTTGAATACTATCAAACAACTTCTTACCAATAATATTGTCTTTCCATATCTATATATATATATATATATATATATATAAGATTATATATAAATTATATATATCTATATATCTTGTCCATTTTTGGGTACCTAATTTAACTTAGATTGAATGTTTTGGATTGTAGATCTAATCAATTTCCATATTAGTGATCCTTTCTCGGTTTCTAAAGAGTTATCCAAACAACTCATCCATTCCCCATCAAATATTTTTGTCAACAACCTTCTTCTAGTATGCAGACTATTTTTGAGATCTTCTTCCAAGGAAGATTGGCACCTAGGGAAAAAAACCATTAGAAATGACTCCCCGATACCAATATCTCCATGTTATTTGTGAGACATTACTGTTAACAAATTAGCCAAGAGAGACATTACTATTAACCAATTATCCAAATGGAATTTCTTAGAATTTGTCTTACCTCCTTGCCATAATTTTTAGGACTAAATCTTGGAAAAGAAACCTACCTAACCTTTTAGCTATGAATACTGGATCAATCCTCCTATCTGTTGAAGTGCATTTTCCAGATTTGGGCTTGATGTTAGGAAAGGTCATTCTGTCATAATGTCTTTGATTGTCTCTCAATATAGGTGTCTAACTATTGATCCTCCTTATTACTCAAATTTAAATTAAAATCTCAACCAAAATTCTATTATTGGAGGTGTTGTGGATAGTGAGCTTGCATTGAAGCTGAACATTTTTTTTCTTCCAAATAATTATATGGAGTATATATGTTCATGGTTCAAAAAATAAGACCTGATTGGATCAGTCTACAATGTGTTTTGATCCATTTATCGGAGATGGTGTTTCTCTCTAAAGATATTTCATAATTATCCCAGAAGATGACTAATCTACCAAAGAAGTCTCTAGCTTCCTGAATCACCCATTTCACATGCCCTTCAAACATACTAGCTCTAGAGGATCACGAAATAAGTTGGCCCTTTGAATCCATCTTTCTAGGAAGGTAGGATTTTCTATGATCCATTCCAACGATTCAGAGGAGCCTCATTGATTGATCCATAGGTGCCAAGGAAGGAGGATCCACGTACATGTAGCTGAAAAGATTAGCCATTGATCATGAGGTGAGTGGGACTAGCCGAGAGTTGTCCCCTTGAAACTACTAGGAGAGAGAACCTTCACTAGTGAGTCTAATCATGCAAAATTCTTAAGATATGGACATTATGTTCCATATCTTCCCTCTAGAGAAATTTATTCAAGAGATATAGTGGAACTGAAGGTGGGAGGCAAGGTTCCTGCAGACATGAGAATTGTGCCCCTCAAGACATCCACATTTAGGATAGAGTAGAGCTCCCTGACTCGAAAAAGAATTCCTGTGGTCCAAAGAACACATCTGGTCACTATCTATGACTATGAGTTGTAGTCAAAAGAATGCATGGCATTTCTAAGAACTACAATTACCATTGGTTGTTGCACATGCATTGTTGTGAACACTGGCATGTCTACAGAAATAGTTAAAATTCAAGCACAAATTTAGGAGGCTTCAATGGGAGTTCATGATACCAATGATTGGTTTTTTTTGTATTCTTTTTTAAACCATGAACTAAAAATATTTTCTCTCATGGGACATCATAGGTGGGTGGCCAAAAAATATCAAATTCTCATTTGAGAAGTGTACGCACTACTTTAAGATTTTTGTTTCTCTGGAAGTTGCTTCTGTACTAGATGGATTTCATGCTACCATTACTACATATTTGGCTCTTGGAACTTGTAAGATATCACAACAAAATGTTATTGTACTTAATCTACCTAGCATGGATACATAGGGTTGCACCACAGTGATTTTCTTTGATAAGACAGCCACTCTTAGAACCAATCATATGTCTATTAGTGAATTTATAGCCATAAGGCATAGTGTTGGTTCACTTAGAGAGTTTAATCGTGAAGGAACAACATCTAATCTTGAGGTTGGAAGAATATTGAATTGGACAGCACATGATATGGAGGAAAATTTAGAAGCTCTAGAAAAAATTGTTGCAGTTTCCAATGATGTTGGGATATCTCGTCAATGTCACCAGTTCCATGCAGCTGGTATTCCTACTAAGGCATCCTTGAAGGTTAGTAATAGCCTAGATAATTGATTTGTTTATCAATTTTCATGTTATGATTCACCATTTCAACAGTCAATGGAGTTGTAGCTTTGGGATTCCAGCACCTAAGTTTATTTATACGTCTCTTTTGGGATCATGTGGTCCATATAGGTATTGTTAAAGGCCTTTACAAAACTATTTTTATTTCTTGCAAAGACTGCAAATGTTTGTGGAGCTCAAACAAGTTTTTAAAATGGGCCTTTGGATATGGATGACAGAACTTCTTATGCTTTGAGAGATATGTGTTGAAATCTTGTAACGTTGTTTGATAGCCAATCTTTGAAATGAATGGCCTACTCGGAACATAAGCTGGAAATGTGTGGGGAGGTATAATTTCCCCATATATCCTTATATAAATAGACCATTCATCTATATGCCAGTCTCCAATCTTTTGCAACATTTCTATAGCTTCTTGAGGCAGTCTTGGGCATGGTTTGTAAAAGTTCAACTCATAAAAAGGAGAAAAAAGTAATCACAAATCTAAGCATAATTATGCATGTATTTATGCTCCAAAAGATCCTTACAATACACATGAACTAGAGGTTGGTCATGTGTCCAAGACCAACCCATGCCTACAAATGAGTTAGAAGCACACACCACATCAAATAGATAATATCACATATCAAATTCTTGAGGAAAATTTATTCCCTTCTTGGTCTAAATCTTTTGAAAAATTCTTAGAAGAATATTATGTGAGCTTAGAGAAAGGTTTAAATTCTCATGAGGTGGAGAAACAACGTCAAATGTATGGATGCATTGAACTCTAGAAGAAAAATGATACATGTTTGTGGAAGTTGGTAGTGGAGCAATTTGATGACACACTTGTTAAAAAACTTCTGGTGGCAACTCAAATTTCATTTATTCTTGCCTACATCCATGATAATGTATCTTCTTAGGAGGGTATAATAGTCTATATAGAACCCCTGGTTATTCAATCTATTCTAATCCTTAATGCCATTGTTGGATTATGGCGAGAGAGTAATTCTGATAAGCCTTTGGAAGCTCTCAAAGAAATGCAGTATGATCATGCAAATGTCTAGAGAGATGGACATTATGTTCCATATCTTCCCTCTATATAACTTGCATCAAGAGATATAGTGGAATTGAAGTTGGGATGCAAGATTCGTGAAAACATGATAATTGTGCCCCTCAAGACATCCACATTTAGGATGGACCAAAACTCTGTCACTAGAGAAAGCACTCATGTGGTCAAAAGAGCATGTCCAGTCACTGTCTATTATTGTGAATTGTAGTCAAAAGACTACATGGTGTTTTCAAGAACTACATTTACCAATGGCTACTACACTTTCATTGTTGTGAGCAGTGGAATGTCTACAAAAATAGGTAAAATTTAGGCACAAATTTATGGGGCTTCAATGGAGGCTCATGATACTTGTTTGAAAAGAAAATTAAATGAATTTGGTGAAATGTTGATAGTAGTAATTAGTGTTGTTTGTATTCTTGTTTTGATCATGAACTACACATATTTTTTTTCATGGGATGCCATTGATGGGTGGACAAAAACTATGAGATTCTCATTGAGAAGTGTACATACTACTTTAAGATTGTTGTTTCTCTTGTAGATGCTGCTATACCAGAGGCATTTTTTGTTGTCATTATTACATGTTTGGCTCTTGGCACTTCTAAGATAGCACAAAAGAATGCTATTGTGCATAATATACCTAGTGTGGAGACATAGGGTTGCACCACAATGATTTTCTTTGATAAGACAGGAACTCTTACAACTAATCAGATTCCTGCCTGTGAATTTATAGACATAGGGTTCAATTTTGTTTCACTTAGAGAGTTTAATGTTGAAGGAACAACATATAACCCTGAGGATGGAAGAGTATTTAATTGGATAGCACATAATATGGAGGAAATTTTAAAAAATCTAGCAAAAATTACTGTAGTTTGCAATGATGCTAGGATATATTGTCAAGGTTACTAGTTCCATGTGATTGGTATTTCCATTGAGGTAGTTTTGAAGGTTAGTAATTTCTTAGGTAATTGATTTGTTTATCAGTTCTCATGTTATGTTTCACCATTTCAACATTTATTGGAGTTTTAGCTTTGGGATTCCATAATCTAAGGTTATTTATAGGTCTCTTTTGGTCTCATGTGGTCTAGATAAGTACTTTTAAAGGCCTTTAAAATTTTTTTTTATTGCTTATAGAGACTGCAAATGCTTGTGGAGCTCAAACAAGTTTTTAAAATGGAACTCCTTATGCTTTGAGAGATACGTGTTGAAATCATGTAGAGTTGTTTGATAGTAAATATCTCGAATGAATAGACTATTGGGAACATGAGTTGACAATGTGTGGGGAAGTTTCATTAACCTATATATCCTGATATAAATAGACCATTCATCTATATACCATTCTTCAATATTCTTAAACACTTATATAGCTTCTTGAGACAATATTCGGCATGCTTTGAAAAATATCAACTCATACAATGGTGCAAAAAAGTAATCACGAATTTGAGCATAATTATGCAGGTATTTATGTTCCCAAATATCTTGTTAATACACATGAACTCGAGTTTGTTCACATTTATAGGACCAACCCATGCCTAAAAATGACTTAGAAGCACAAACCACATCCAATACATATGATGGAATATCAAATTCTAAACGATTGGTGGATGCAGTAGGCTTGGCCTTCCTAATAGATTCTTACAAAGAATGGGATAGAATGACTGCTCAGTATAAAATAGTTCCTTGTTCTATGATTTCATGGATCAATGACACCCAAGAAACTTTAAAATGTGAAGATTTCTTTTCTCCATATAATATGTTGACCAATTACACTACAAACATATCATTTCCTTTCAAATTAGCTGATATTTTATATGTAATTAGGCATTTCTGTCATTTATAGGATTGACTTCATTTATATGGTTTTTGTGGCATTTGTTTCAAATGTATTTGAGGGTGTGACTAGGTCTCTTCATTCATTTATGAAGATAGGTTTTTATTGTTTATCTAACCAAGTCAGGGGAAAGAGTCATTTGCTAAGAAGAAGATGCCAAGGAACTCTCTACAAGGGCTTACTTTGACCTCATTGCTTCTTTGGAAGCATTGAGGTATTTGAGTTTCTTTTTATCTTCATTTTTCTGTATAATATAATAAATATCCTACAAAAAAATATGTTTTTGTGGCTTATGCATAAGGTTATATCTAGTGCTTTCTTATAAGCTTTAATCTGTTCCACTTAGAGATATCTAGAGAGATTGGTACTCTCTTATCTGTAATACCTGAGCTTGCTTAATTACATAAGAATTGTAGGTTGAATTATCTTTCAAACTCTAGAGAACATTTTAGATGACCCCTGAAAATTTGTTGTTTGTTGTAACATGACAGTGAATCAAAAGGGAACATTTGCAAAGTTTGACTATGGACTCTAGGGGAATTTAAAGCACTATGGAAGCTTAAATCTGATGGCTTATGATCTCTCTCAGGTCCTAGAATTACTTCCATTGTGGATAGCATATGGAGGGAAAGATGCTTTGGGAGATTTGGTGGATGTAAACCACACACTCGCCCAGTTGAATAGTAAGCTAGTGTTGGTCTATTTGGACTCCTATGCTCACCTTGATTTTATTCTGAGTTTACAGGGAAAAATAGATTTGTATGATTCCATGGTAGACTTCTTTAAACCCAAGTCAAGAGAATTGTTTGAATAGTTTGAACACAGAGAATACAAAATTAAGCCAATATAAAGAACCTATGGACCTATTGCAAGCTTCATTAAGAGGTTACAACTTCTTTCTCTACTAAGTGCGATGGAAAGAAAGGTATTGGTGTATTATATTTTGTATATGGATGCATATCATATGGAGAATTTATTGTATATGGACATGTGCATATATGTATAGAAAAAAAAAACACACACACTCGGATGTATGCCTAAGAGATCAAGGTTACTTTTTAGTGATATATGAGTTCAGATTTTAAATTGGAGAGAGAAAAACAAATGTACAATGTGCATTATAGCCTATTACATTTGTATACAAACTTCAAAAAGATAATTTTGAGTGATTTAATTGTAGACAAATTGTGTTTTAATCTATTTCATATGTTTCTAGATTATTAAATTTGCTTACTTATCTAGGACATCTATAGATATTATACTCTCATTTTAATAGTGGTACAACATAACTTTTTCAACACTATACATTATAATGTCATTCTAAGCACAACATTTGATGGGATGAATTCCTCAAACAAAAAAAGGAAGAAATTGTACTAGAACTTCCCTTTTCTTGGAAGTGGAGTATATTATGGGATGATTAACTTTCCAAATTATTATCTTATCTCTTGTGTAGCTTAATTTGTGATTGTTAACCAATCCAAAAAAATTGGGACACTTAATACAAGAAATTTAAACAACACATGAAATAGATTAGGATTTGGAAGCTGATCACCAAGGTCCTCTTGAAATCTCCTTTTTTTTTCTAAAATATCACCATCATTCTTACATGGAGTTTCTTTGTTTGTTGATTTTTCTCCCTCATATAGATTTCTATTAATGAAATGCATTTGTATTTGTGAATCACATTCCTAGCTATGAAAAACTTTTCTTTTCTTAATTAGGTGGTTTTAGTATTTACACCATTAAGGAACCTTGTTATAAGGTCCATAAAATCACATCTTTTAAATCCAAATTTCAGATGTTTCATGATACCTAAGGTAATTACGTTTTTCTTTGTTGTAGTTATTTTTACTAGAGCCTACCCAGGAAGATTTGAGCCTAGGTCATTGCCATTACAAACACTCTAACTTGGAACTAGACCACACATTTCCTTACCAAAATTATGTGTGTTGGTACCAAGTTGTAATAAACATGAAATAATTATAATATAACAATTAAAACAATAAATGAAATGACACATCCTAACTAAAGTGCATGAGTAACCTCTCAAGCATTGTGACTAGTCAATGCTAAGTACACCATCACATGGCTTCATAAATATACCATTCATTTCATATCTTCCCTTCTTTTAAGTACATAATAAATATATCTATATTCCATATAAGGAACATACATCTTTCATTCCTTAAGGGGTTTCTTAGACAACAAGACTCATAGCCATTACAAGAAATACTCTTTATGAGTTCAACATATTGTCACAAGTAGGATTTCTCCCTACCACTGATGCTAAACATAATTTACTTTCCATGAGAATTATCTTTATATTCCATATAAGGAATATACTTGTTTTGGTTCTTGATTGATTTCTTAACAAGGCTTGAAGTCGCTACAATAAACAATCATTATGAACTTTTGTTAGACCTTTACAAAGTCTTTATTTATTCAATGAAATATTCATGAAGGTCTTATGAATCTTCAATGAAAGATTTTCGTCCATGATTTTACAAGATAATATAATCTTGGTAGAGATTCGCCAAAATATATATATAACATAATATTATATATATATAGATTATATATAATATATATAATATATATATATATATTATCTATATTATAATATATATAGATATAGATATATATATAGATTAGATATATATAATAATATACTATATATAATTATATATATATATATACATATTGTATAATACGTGATAAAATCGCCTCCATTTCTTCCTTATGTATCATGGGGATTCGCCCATTTATTATACATATAAATTTAAGGAGGTTATTAAAATTTCACCTATTACTTACATATTATGACAACATCATATTGACATCACTAGGATGCATATATGAATATTGAGACTGTAAGTCTCCTTTCACAGATATGTCGAGAATCATTTTATTATGTCGAGATAGTAGATCGAGTCACTACTGTTCATTGTGTCTAGTCTACTATAGGGATATCAATCTTTTCGAGATGTATTTCATTGTCATTGTGAGACTATCATTATAAGGGTTAGGTCTATGCTCAGAATGTATCTAGCCTAGACCTTATGCCAATACTGTATCCTCATCCAAGATTGTCTCGACTTCATCCATCCGAGATATGTTCCTTCAATTCATAGGTATGTGATATTAGATCTCTGCTCTAGAACTTAGATCAATGTTGTGTCCTCATTCATGCATTCGGGATTTGGTCATGATTGCACCTAATACCCAACCGAGGTGAAGCCAAACCCTAATGTGGATATTCTCCTTCATGCGAGGTTTTAGAAAGATGAATGTGAGATCTTCTTGCGGATACCTTATGTGAGATGTATCCCTCCTTGACTGTGTATACCTGCACCTAATACTCACAAGGAATTTCAGAGAGAAATGTGAAGTTGGGATGTGTCCTTTGGTGGATACCTTGACGAGGTATTTATAGTGGTTGATTCTCCTATTTGAGCCAACTTGTAATATGAATCGGTGTGTCTATTTCCTTTAGCTGACATGACTTCCATTTATCCATTTAATTCTATTTTGAGCCAACATGGTGATCTCTTCATTGTTTTTCTTGCAGACTCTAACGTGCTTGCTTTTGGAGAATTGTTCTTGGTCTTGGAGGATTGTTACACACTGTTGAAGACTTGTATACATTTACATGAACTCATGAAGAGTTTCTTTTCATATGACATGAATCTTTGACATATAAATAAAATCCTAAAGGCATCAAGAAGAATTATTTTACCTAGTGACACTTCTTGCTCATGAAACCCATGTAGCAAGGCATATAAAAATAATTTATTACATTAGTTACAAAGATCATGTCATTATGAAAAACGAACCTAGTAACATTTTCTTCAACATAGTTTTGGTTGTGGCTTAGGCTCACTTGACATGACTTGAAAACTAGTATCTAACTGTAAATTCCCCCTTGTTAGATACAAGGTGAGAAGATGAAAATATATCCACTATAAGACATGTAAATACTCAAGAATTAACTCTACACGGTTTGATTGATACATATTATTAGTTTTTGAAGACCATTGCCAAGAGGTGATCAATCCTATGTGAATCTTTGTTATTAAAACAATACTGTGTGTAGAACGTTCATTTGTTTGAACAATGAGTATGTTTTCCACAATGCTAAAAAGTGTGAAGATCAAAACATTCATCTTTCAAGTGGCCAACTCAATAACAATGTTGGCAATTGAAAATATGATGTGGAACTGGAGCAGGGGAAGATGATATTTCTTGAAGAAAACCAACACTTCGGAACTATGTTGGTTTGGAGTAGTATGGAATGTGAAAGGTCTCTTCCCTTTCATATTGAAGACTAGTTCTATGTTTGTTTTTGATGACTTCTTCCCAAGGTTTAATGATGGGACTAGAAAATGAAAGATGAAATTTTGCATCTTCATGTGAATATGCTCTTGATGGAATTATTGATCTAATCAAGTGATGGATGTTGATGGGAATAAATCTCAAATAGAGAATTTTTCTAAACAGAACCAATTCATAAAATTGATTCCTTTATTGTATCTCATCTCATTGAACCTATGATTCGAGCTGAAGAGACTCAATTTTGTTTTGTGCATTGTAGAAAGAGGTTTGAACTTTGATGAGATTTTCTTTTTCAATTGTGACCATATTCCCAATTAAAGAGAGTATTTGAGTATTTAGTGTTGACACCTAATCATAGGGATTGGGTGAACAACTGTAAATAGTGTAAATAAATAATAGAGGAAACAAAGAGTCATCGGGAGATGAAACTGAACAATCACTCCCTCTTGGGTATAATAATGAACAACCTAAATGAGTAATACAATATTATTTTGAGGAGTTACCTCCTGGCCTGACATGTTAGCAGAGCCAGCTCCATTTTTGGCATTCCAGTCTACCCTTGTAACTCCCTCATGCCTATGTTCTACCTATTTTGCAGACTTAACACCTCTGCCATGCTCCTAAGGCCTGAACCCACCTTCCATACACTATCATATGCATTTTTTATTCTTGAACACTGCCTAAATGATGGTTCTAATATTGGTCTATACCTCCATACCTAGGATACTCCAATGTATTTTGGCAGCTGCAAATGATTGGTATCACTGTGTTGTTATTTTTCATCAATACATTGCTCCAGCTGAGACCCATATCTCTTATCAAAGAACATCTTATTTCCAACCTTCTGAACTACAATGTACCATGAATAGAGAGACCAAGGAGCACACATCAATGTAGCTAGGATTGCATCTGTAGCAAATACAATACCTCCATATCCCCTCGGCATCATTCCTATCTGCTCTCCTATGCACTGTTGCCCTCCAAGCCAAGGGAGGTATGAATACAATCTAGTGTTTTATTCAATTCGTTGAATGAACCAGAGATTTGAATGTGTTGAATGTTGAACCAAAGATTTGGGTGTATGAGGAGTTGTTTTTTAGTTGCAAAGATTTGAAGATGTGACCTACGAAATTTTTTTTTGGCTTGTTGGAATTTCTTTCATGATTTTGTGCCCCTTTATAAGAAACTGTAGCTAGTTTCTCAGTTGTCATAAGAATTCAGAATATTTCTACTACATAGCAATTTTTTTTTACATCAAAAGCGCATCTTTCCAGCAGAAGTTTTTTTTTACAATACACAGGTTTTACAATTCATTCATTGATATCTATTGTGGGAGTGGTTCTCCATGGAAAGGAGAACTATCCAGAATGGTTGCGGAAAATCAAACACACTCTAATTTTTAATGAATTTTGGAAAGGAGTGTGTGTTGGAGATGGAGACAAAGAGCCAAAACAACCTACCTTAGAGAAGGAATTCACCATTTCGGAAAATAAGAACAGCAAGGCTTATGCACTGATTGCAGCATCAGTAAATGAAGAGCCGAGTCACCATATTTCTCCATATTCTTTTGAAGCCTTACAAAAACAGAAGGAACTCTATGACTCGCACTCTTCACTTGAAGTTGTTCAACTCATGATTAAATTGTTCAACCTTGAATTACAAAATGATGATCCTCTTGCTCTTGCATCAGAAGTAAAATATATTATGCATGATATCAAAGTCACTAACATTGAACTGGACATTCCTCTGATAGCTTTTCTCAAGGCACTTTATCCCACTCACTCAAATTATCTTGAGTCATTGCAAGCAAATGGAAACCTCAAAGATATTACCTTTGACTCCCTTGTGAAAAAATTTGCTGAAAGAGAGAAAGATTTTGGGAAGAACACAGCTCCTTAGTATTCTAAAGAGGTTGTGTGTCTTACACATAGAGAGCAGAATCTTGCTCAATATTCTTCTAAAGGAAGAGGTGGTCAAAGAGGAAGAGGAAGAAATTTCAGAGGCAGGGGGGGCAAACACTCTCAAGGAGAAAAGTCAGATTTGCATTGCATACTCTACAAAAGAGTTGGATCACATGATGCATCCACATGCAAGTTTCCCTAGGATAGAATTGAGCAGGAAAGAAGCCAACCCAAAGGTAAAACTAATGACAAAGAGAAAGGTAAAGCACCTGAATCCGCTCACTACATTGTGGCACACTATAATATTGGAGTAAATTAAGACTTATTTAATGATTCACTTGCTTCTTGGAAAAATGATTGGTTTCTTGAGTCAAGAGCAACCTGCCACATGACTTTTAGAAGAGACTTTTTTGTAGAATTTACTGACAATATTGATGGAGTAGTATACTTTGCAGACAAATCAAAACTCAAGCCATCATGGCTTGGCACAATCAGGCTTAAATTGTGTGGTCTTCCAGGCTTTCTTCTGGATCATGTTTTATATCTCCCACAGCTCAGGAGAAACTTCTTGTCCTTGGTCGACATCCGACAGCAAGGACACTCCATTCATATGTTTGATGGAAAGCTTGAAGTGAGAAAATCATGAGATCACTCACTTCTCATGATGGGGATAGAAGAAGAAAGGCTTCTAAAGCTACAGGGTACCTCTGGTCGTGCACAAAATTTTCCGTACAATTCTCATTATGAAGAAGGTACATTTCCATCAAGTTTAGTATGGCATGCTAGATTTCGACACTTAAACTATGAGAGACTCCGCTTGTTGAAGAAAAATGGTGTTACTAGTTTGCCTACAATTCCCAGGAAACTTAAGCATTGTGATGCTTGCATTCTAGGAAAGCATAGAAAATAGTATTTTCATGATTCACATTCCAGAGCACATAGAAAACATTCAGATTTATGTGGTCCAATGCCTATTCCTTTTGCAAATGGAAATAAATATATGATGACATTAATTGATGACTACACCAGAATGTGTTGGGTTTATTTATTCAAGAACAAATCTGATGCTTTTCAAACATTCAGTAACTTTCATACATGGATTGAAAATGATGCACAATCTCATATTGGCTCTATTCGCACTGATAATGGAAAACAATACACTTCAAATGAATTTGAAAACTATCTTCGCCAACATGGGATCAAACATCAAGAAATTGTGCCTTATAATCCCCAACATAACGGAGTGGCTGAAAGAATGAATAGGACAATCTTAAATATGGTGTGCTCCATGATGTTTTTCAAAAATGTAAAATTGATGTTTTGGGCTAATGCAGTTCTATGTGCTATATATGTAAAGAATAGATGTCCATCTAATGCTATTAGAAATAAGACTCCTTATGAAATGTGGTATGGACACATTCCTTTGGTAAATCTTCTCAGGGTCTTTAGCTCTACCTATTTTTCCATGATACCAAAGGTACATAGAAACAAAATTGGTGCAAGGAGTCGTAAGTGTATCTTCCTGGGGTATTCAAACACCTCCAAAGCATACCGTCTCTATGATGAAGTCAATAAAAATTATGTTGTATCTAGAGATGTAATCTTTCTTGAATCATCCAAAACTGACAATGTTGTTGAGTGGCAACTTGATCGATTGGATAGATTCACAAATGCAAAAACATTTCAAGAATTTGGTAATCAAATTCCACATCTTGAAGGGGGAATTCCTATACTAAATCAACCTGTGGAATCTTCTTCTGAAGCACTCTCTCCCCCACATGAAACTCCAACAATGGATGATACTTTGAGCGATGTGATTGATAGAATTGGGAGACTCAATCTTGATTTAGTCCCAACTCAATCAACGAAGAAACCTAGAGCATCTCAGAGAGGTCCCCCAAAGTGGCTGACAAATACACTTGAAAGTGTTCATCCTGATGAGGTTGGAAAGACAGGAACTATAAATTCAACCTGAAAAAATGGAGGTTATGTAGATGACTCTGATTCACCTGTTGATATGGATGTTTCTTATGATTGTGAATTGAATATGTCTACAGATTTTGAACCAACTTCCTTCAAAGAAGTTGCTTCTCATGATGAATGGAAAGAAGCAATGTAAAAGGAGTATGATGCCTTGATAAAGAATGGCACTTGGAAGCTGGCTGATCCTCCATAGGGAATGGTGGGCCCCAGTATTGCAACAATAATGTTGCAACTCCTGGAACTCCCTTCCTTAATTTTATCAACCCAGTAGTTCATAACAAACTTGGAAGCGAAGGCGCTATATGCACAAGTACGAGCTCTTGTCGCGGTTGTCACTTGATCAGCTGGCACAAGTCCACTAGGAGCTTAATCCAACTTCTATGAGCTCTTAGAAGAAGCTTTTTAACTGATGGATGAAAGCTAACTCAAAGAAGGCTAATCTACTTGAAAAAAGAAACTGGAAAGTTGAAAGGAAACGTAAATCCTAGCAAACCCTAATTTTACCAGCTAGCCCTACTAATGCAAGAAAGAGGATGCAAGCTACTGAAAGAGATGCCATTGACTTCTAGGAAGGTAAAATGCATGTGTCTAAGCTACTTCTATAGTAACATCTAAAAAAAAACATCTTTTTGTATTTTTGAATAAGTTGTTAGAACTATCATGCATGTGCTTTCACTGTTTTTGACTATGCAGAGGTGGATCGGCGAGAGGAAATTCTTGGAAGAGGTCAGGAAGGTTCAGAGAGGGCCTAAGGGGTCCCTAACACCCTTCCAGAGAGTTTCACAGAGTCTTGTCTATCAAGAAAACCTCATTCGTGAGCTGTCTACAGGAAGTCTGTAGGGGTTCTACAGGATGGTCTAGAATTTCTACAGGATGTTCTGTGATTTTCTACAGGATGTTCAGAAATGGGATTTTAGAGTATGGATGGATGAAGAAAGATGAAGGAGTGGGTATTGAGGTAGAATAGGGGTTTGAGGTGGTCCAGGGACTGGTGAATGGAGTTGAGAGAAGATGTAGATGGCTGGATTTGTTCCAAGAGGGCTTAAGTAATGCTGCACAAAAAGGTAGGGTTATGTGGGCAAAATGGCAAACGTGAGGCAAGAAACCAAGTTAGGTGATGGATCAGATGGCTCTGATGGAGTTTGGGCAGATAGAGAAGTGGTACGGGTGCTCTGCAATTTGTGTTTCCAACTGAACCAACAAAGACTTGCAAGAAACCAAAGACCTAGTTATGCCAACCTAATCTGATCTAGCTAACAGTAAAGAGAATGAACAGAAGCTTTATTTGCAAGGAAACCATGTATATTAACTATACAATGAAGCATTCAAATATCTAAACATGTAACCAACTTCTGCAAATGAAAATCGTACACTAGTGATTGCATGGCAAAGCAAAAATAGTGTTTTTGTTGGAAGCAATGTCACCTTTGTCCCAGCTCACGATCCCACTGAGGGAGAGGTGAGATCAGAGGTTCTTGAGGCCCTTTTTCTGAAGATCTTCCCTATTTTTAACCTATCAAATAAATCTGAACATGAAAAGATACTTTAACCATAAAAAGCAACCTAAATAACAAAACAAGATTTAAATCTAAATCGCAGATTTTATTCTAAGAATGCGGCAAAGACACATAAAAGTAAACAAAGGAGGTACTGGGCACTTGAGATGGGCCCAACCCCAAGAGCTACAGCCTCCTAAGAGAGATTAGAGCTGGTGCAAAGTTGGATTCATCTTTATTGATCAAAAGAATAGTTACATTTCAAAAATTGTCCACAAGGAAAACTTGAAAATGTGTTGAAATGGAGTGTTAAACTATTGCCTAAAAAATGACTAAAAACCGAACTACAAACTAGCTAACTTCTGCCTACAAAGTGACTAACTAAAATGAGGCCCTAAGCCTTCTTATTTATACAAATTGAGGACTCCAATAGTCCTCCTAAACTTTAGGGACTCGGTTGCCCAAAACTTGTAGTTAACAGCAGTCCTACTTGACTTGCTTGGCTTCCCTTGTGATAATCAATTTGGTGGCCCTTGAACTTCGAGCTGATGGTGGAGAATTCTAGGTAAGGGCCCATAAATGAAGGGACACCTTCCTAAAAATCCTCTACATGAATTTGGCTGCCAAGTGTTCATTTAAACCTTTGATTTTGTCTCCAAATTGACCAAAAAGACTGCATAAAGCACACATTAGACTTGTTGGCATAATGACTAACCCAATTCACTCTATTAGCATAAATATAATAAAAAACATGCAATAAACTAATGAGAATGGTCGATTAAGTCGAATTAGGAGGCTGAATGAGCCCATATAATTATCCATTTTGGGGGCTCATCATCACCCCCTACTGAAAGTGTTGCTCATCCTCTGAGCAACTAATCTATCTCCTCATCTTTGATGGCCCTGGTGGCCTCTCTGTCATGTCAAGCTTCTGAAGTGATTTCCTCTCCTCGGTCATGAAACCATGCTTGTCTCCCTACTTCTTCCCACTGCTTGTGCTCCTTTTCTTGTAGCAGTTTTGTTAAAGCCTCAGCCTTAGCCTGCAGCTTGTCCTCTCTCTATTGTTCATCAGATATTTCCTTATCTTTCCTTCTTCCTGTGATTGTTTGGCCACCTTTCCTCCAATTTCTTGGTCTCTCTTAGCTTAGCCCGAGTTTCCTGTAGAGAATTATCAGCTTCCTGCAGAACTGTCTCAGCTTCCTGTAGAACTATCTTTGAGTCCATAATCTTAATTTTCTCTCTCTAGGTGAAGCCTTTTGGCTTCCTCATTCATAGATGATGGATCTCTTTGAAGGAGACTCATCCTTTTGTTTAGCTGTGGTGTCCTCAATTGTAATTGGCTCCTTTGACTATGGCTGGGGTCTACCATCTTTTATCCACATGCTCCTTCTTGCCTTAAAGTATATGGAAGACTCCCTTTTTCGCTTCCCTTTTTTCTTTGGAGATGTGCTTAAGGTAGCCAGCACAGCTTCTGCCTCCCTGGCCAAAATCTCGAGTGATTTCTCCTTTTGTTGCTATGTTTCCATACTTCTTGTAGAAAGTCCTGTGTCGACTATTTTTAGGCTTCCTGTAGAAACTGTTTTCAGACTTCTTGTAGAAACTGTTTTCAGACTTCCTGTAGAAACTGTTTCGGCCTGTTTGGCTGGATGTGGCTTTCCTTTTAATTCCTTTTTGGTTGCCTTGTTTGTGCCAACTTTTTTCTGGGGTTTTTCAGCCTTTTCTGCCCTACTCTGCATCCTTCTTTCCCGTGGTGGTTGTGCTGTTGTCTGCACCTCTGTTTTAGGTTCAGCAACCTGGCCCATTTCTCCTTTTCCTCTCTATTCTTGCTGTGCCTGGCTGTCTTGTAGTTTTTCACCATCGGGTTTCTCACCTTTTTCAATGTGTTCTTCTTCCTCACTACTGGATGAGGTGATATCTTCAGCCAAAACTCTGATATTGTCATCCCTAGACATGTTTCGAAAGATTTCTCATGATATGGGGATAGTGTAGGTGTGCAGGGCATCTTCTACTAATAATTTGGTGAGCCCACGATGGGCCAACTGGTCTGGAATCCCTTCATTCATTTTTGTCCCATATTCAACCAATGACTAAAGAAGAAAATAGGGAATTATTAGTTTCATTTCTGGAGGTAAATCAATTACATGTCTAAGTTCACACAGCAACCTGAAATGATAACCATGGATAATGCTGAGTTATGAATCCCCCTAGCATGGTGAGAGTGCTCTGTCTTATGCTCTGATCAGAAAAGGGAATGTTGTTTATGTTTTCCTCTTTTAACTTCGAGAAAGGATCTCTCAGGCGTTTAAATTTCAATTTGCACCAATTCCCTCATTCTAATGTTTTTGCTGCCCAAAACTCTACTGCCCATGTATAACAGGAAGAATTAGGTTTCCATAGACAGGACACAGAGCTTAATTTTCATCACCAGTATACATACAACCGTGTAAATTCAAATTATTCACACACAGGTTAACCCTCACAATGCTTTATCTTTTCTACAGGGAAAAAAATGTTTTAACAGGAACTGTGGAGGAGAATATTAACGCAGAACCGATTGAGAAATTTCATGCAACACAGGAAAACTGATGTTTTTGACTCATGACAGACTTGTCTCTAACCCTCCAATTCAAAATAGCTCAATTCATCACCTTTTTGGAGTATATCATGCATGGAAGAGTGTTTTAAATCCTACCTTTCTCGGGACTCCAAATTTGTCGAAGAAAAACCAGGCTTCTCTGTTTCGGAAGGCTATGTCGTACTTCCTGTAGAAGACCCCCCCGGTTCCTATAGAATGACACTGTGCCTCTGAGCGAGCCTAATACACAACAGAATCTCGAAGATAGGTAGAAACTAGTGGAGGATGACTAGTTCATCATTTTGTGGAAGTGTAGGATGCATACTTCAGCCAAGTGCAAATGAACAGTAGGTGGTGTGAGTTTCAGCCAAGCATTTTAATTGCGGCGTGATTGGTGGTGAGGGAGTGAAGTGGCCAAGCGTACGTGGCCACATGCAGACTGCAGTGCTATCCCGAAACATCGCGTTTCCTACCTGTGATCACTCCCATCAATTACGTTGAAGGTTACACAGCCACCACTACCTGTTTCCTGATTTCCTCCTGAGATGGCTGAGCGCACGTGTTGTATTCATCCACCGAGCGCTGTTTGAATTGGATGAGGGTGGCCAGTTAGCTGGCCATAGATTTTTTTAATCACAACCATCTCATTGCTCATGCAGTTTCCAAATTACATTCATGCAATTAGAGGAACGAGGTTTAGTCACGTACCTAGAAGTCGAATGTGGCTGCTGTGAGGTGCTTTTTGCTGCTGCATTTGTTTCTGAGGTTGCATGATGGCTTGGTTGCTAATTCATGGCCGTTTTTATTCCGCAGGTACCCTCTGGCCGGATCTATGTTGCAGGAATTTGTTCCCATGTTCAGATCCACCCCCTCAAGCTGCTGATGCTGAATTTTTCCAAGATAGCAACTTGTTTTCTCCATTTCTCCCGAACGATAGATCGGATCGATCTGAAACTTTTTGAGGATGTGTCTATCATCATTGTGCACCTGCCAGAGTGAAATGGTGGTCAATGGACGCATGGATTTTGACAAAAATGGAAAATGGTTGAAGATTACAGAGGTCAATTTCTCGAAAATCGTGCATCAGAATCTGCCGAAACTGCTTGGGTAGGTTACTATCACCCATATGCATCTCCCCATGAAACAGGTTTTGAAATGGATGCACGGATATGGAGAAAATGCGAAAATGGCTGAAGGTGATGGGGCCTGATTTATTGGAAATCATGCACCAGAATTGGCTGAAACTGCTCGGGCATGTTTCCATCACCCTTATACAACTCCCCATGTAACAGTTTTGCAAATGGATGCACGTTTTTTAAGTTAGGGCAAAAACAAATTTCAGCACTATGTATTTTTGTTTCCAAGCATTCTGCAGTTTTTTGCATGGTAAGAAAAATGAGCTTGGGCTATGATGCAGGCATGGAAATGATGGAGGATGAGTTTGAAGATTGCAGGAGGAATTATAAACCCTTTAGGAAGCTATCATGTTTGGAAAACTGCTTTTTAAAATCCATTTCCAACCTTCTGTAATTTCTACAGGAATTTCCTGTAGAAGCACAATAAGGTGGAAAAAATGATGGAGAAAGGTGAGGGATGGAAACAGGGGTGCTTGTAGGCCTAACAAACAGATTCCAACCTTCATATGCCCCTCCAAAATCAAATTTGACTCGTTCGAAGGTTTTACAGGATGTTTCCTGTAGAAATTCAGAACTTCCTGTAGAAACGCTTGGAACTTCCTATAGAAAAGCCTGGAACTTCCTGTAGAAAGCCCAGAACTTCCTCTAGAAAGCCATGTCTTGACCTGAATGTGACCAAATCCTAGGAGAGGTGAGTGGCCATGGAGGGAGTGTCTGAAGGGATGTCCTGGAGCCTAGTACGGACTCCTATCCTTGTTTTGCAGGACCCTCCTTACCTGCAATGTATTCCCTGCAACCTGCAATCATTTTACAAAGATTAGACCTGATTTATTTTTTCTCTTTTTTCTTTTTTTTCCTTTTTCTTTTTTGAAAACAACTAGGGTACCTCATGGAGGTTTTCACCCTAATTGTCTGCCTTGGGTGCCTCCAAGGGAGGTTTTCACCTAGGGATCTTATTCTCTTTTTCTTTTTCTCTTTTTCTTTCTTTTTTCTTCTTTTTTCCAACCCATTGACTGCCTCATGGAGGTTTTCAATCAATGAGCCAATATAAGGTGCCTCCAATGAGGTTTTCACCTTAGATTTTTCCTCTTATTTCCATTTTTTTATTCTTTTCATTTCTTTTTTCTTTCTTTTTTCTTTTTTTTTTCTACCCTACCCTACTTGAAAAACAAAATCGTTCTCAAGTATAAGAATACTTCCAATGGATCCATGTGCACATCGAGATTAGAGACAAAATGATGTGGAGGCTTGAAATGCATGCTTTGACATCTATCCAAATTTTAGAGACCAAATGATTTGACTTTGAAGGAATTAGGCATAGCTGAAGAAGAGAGTGTTGCTGTAACTTAGTGACCGTCTAGAACCATATCCCAATGTAGCTCTGATATCCTTGGTCCTTTTGCTGATCTGGATCATTCTTCATGTCACTTTCTATCATGACCTTCTCATCTTCCTCTTTTTGTTGATTTTTCTCTTGAGTACATGGAGGATTTGATGGTAACCATGAGGGAACTCTCTCGATCTCTGATTCTGATGTCTTCCCTTCATCAAGTGCAGCCCATGGTTCTTTGATCTCCTCTTTTGAATCTTATTTTGTTGGATGTGGTCCTTCAATGCTATCAATATAATCTCTTTTTGGCAATACTCTTCTTGAGCTATGGTGAATATCATTGAGCTCAAGAGGAGTCATTTGGACATGTTGTGCCTCAGCTTTGCAATTGGGTTGAGCTATTCCAATGTGCGGGTTTGGAAATGGTGGTATGGTTAGTTGAATGGGGGTGTATATTTGAGATGGATGTGGATGGGGTTGTGGTTGGGCAGGTGGTGGAGGCAAAGGAGTGGGAGGAGTGTTGTACTGGGGCCTCCACCCATGATGAGGTGCATTCCACTGAGGTTGTGGCTGAGCATAAGAGTGAGACGAATGAGCAGCTAGTTGGGCATAATATGGATCTATGAAGGAACAAGGAGGAGGTGTGAACTGGGAAGGATGAGCAAGGGGACCCCAAGAAGACATGAAAGTGGCTTGATAGGGGCCGTAATAGGTCTGGGATGTCCCTTGCATTCCTTGTTGGTAGGGTATGGGTCCATGTGGCCTCCTTTGGTTCATATAATAGAGTGGTTCAGTGACTCCTTTGGCTCTCTGATATGCAGCTTTAAGTCCAGGCAAGGAAGGGCATTGATTCGTAGGATGGTATTCTGCACAGACGAAACACACTTCTAGGGAGTGCATTGGACATTCGTTCCTAGGATGCTTTCTAGTGCACCTAGGACCAAAGATGTCCACAGCCCTCTTGGCTTCCTCTTGCTTCCTTTAGATCTGCAAGGTATCCAGTTGCATGGCAAGAAAATGCCTCATATCACTCTTGAAATCTTCCATCTGATTTGCAAATTCATTTTTGGATAAGGTACTGCTCTCAACATTTCCGTTTGTAGCCATTTGCTCCAGAGGAATG
>APFE030962936.1:116890-152812 GCA_000404065.3 Pinus taeda | reverse complement strand
GTTCGGGGTGGACGTAGCCCAAACTGGGTGAACCACGTATATCTGTGTCTCTCTTGTTTTATGCGTTTTCTGTGTTTATATTTCTACAATATTTTATGTGTTCCATTGCTCCGTAATATATAATTTCCTAACATTTTGTTTCTTATCCCAGTTGTCATAGATCTGATAATGACTATTTTATAGATCATCTTGGAGAAGAGAGACCTATTGATCTGACATGTATGCTTGATGATGTCTTTCATACTGATGATTTGCCTAAGTTTGATCAATATGATGATGATTATGTTCTCCAAACAGAAGCTAATCTTGCAGACAAATCAGTAGTTGGTTTGTGGAAGGAGGAATTTCACTTTCAACAGCTCGAATATAGTGATCAGCCGATGCATATCAGCTATGGAAGTGAGGAGGAAAGTGCGAAAAATTTTGAAGTAAGTGAAAGATCTTTTCCTTTTCATTTTACTTCGTTTTAGTTCATTAGAGACAACTTTCATGCAATCAAAAATCAACCGTCGATAAGTTTTGATCTCGACCATCTAGAGGGAAATGAAATCCTTTTTCAAGACTTCCCATATCTAGATTTGCAGCCCCCAAATGCCATTGAATGTCAAGTTGCAGATGAAGACTTGGACGCTGGAACATATGATCAAATGATGTAAGATGATTCCGTTCCATTATGTTTTAAATCATTTCAGTTTTTGAAGGGAATTTCACATAGTATATCTTCAAATGAGCAGCCTGTAGAAAACCATTCAATCTCATTGGAACCAATAGAAAATGGGTTGCAACAGTCTTTTCATGTTTTTCACGATCCAAAAGCTGATATGTTGGATGATGTCTACAGTCAATGTCCTTCTCCATTAGCTAACTGTGAGCTTGAAAAAAGTATTGATACATTGGCAGCTAGTCTCTTTGTCATTTTCATTAGGAGTCTTGTCACAAAGCTCAGATGAAAGTTTGAATTCATGGTATGAGGAGAAGAAAAGTAATCCATTGGATGAGCCAAGTCCCTGTGCACATGAATTTCAAGATCCTCGTGTAGTATTTTTGGAGTCAGATAGAGAATCCATATTATTCAATCTGGGAAAATTTGGATCTGTTTACAAGTTTTCATGAGAGTTGCATTTCAGTTGTTCTCTCTTCTTACTCATAAACAAGCACTTGTGGAGAATTCAAACAACAACCAGAATGCTTACTTGGTTGCATTGGTTGTTTCATTTCACTTGATCAGGTGATGAACGGAATAGTTAGAGTAGGTTTTATTGAATAAGCTCCATTTTGAGCATCATTTCTAGTTTTTCAGTGGTATTTTAGTATCAAGTTAGTTTTTAGTTGAGTAAAAGTCAGTTTGTGTCTTTGAGTCATCTGTATTCAGTCATGTATTTCATATTGAGTTTTTTTACTCCATGCCCAATGGATAAGGCTACTTGGTCTATGGTGTTCTTCGCACCTCCAAGGAGCTACCATCCCCAATGGAGAAAATGTTAATGTTAGTCTTTGCATCCTTCCACCGGTGATTAAATATGCTCTTTGGGGTGTCAAAGTCAATTTTTTGTCATTTCATTGAGTCTTCAAGTAAAATTTGGTCAGTAGGTATTAGGTCTAGGATTGTTTTCACTCCTTCCAAAGTTTTCCAAGTATTGGTCCATGTCACCATTCAGCTAAGTGTACCATCATTCAAAGAGTTTTCATCATTATTTCAGGTTCCAATGGGTCATGTTACACCTTGTTTGTGCTTTAGTTATGCTTAGGTAAGGCTCATTTCCCTCTCCTAGGGTTTTGAAGGTAATTTTTCTTGGATGGTCAAATCATCAACAAAACATGTATCTTGATGCTCATATACCTTCCCCTATCCTTAATATACCTTCTTAAACACTTCCCATCATTGATATCCCTCAAATTCATCATTTTCCCACAAACCGTAGCCTATTGCTACAATTTGACACTTTTCTAGGTTAGCCCTATGTTTTGTACTTTTGGACCCCTTCCCCTCACTCAATCCTTAAAAAACCACTTTCCCTTGCTTCCTAACATCCCTCCCTACTTCCCAAAAATTTCTCAAGAATTTAGAAGCCCCTCATCCCCTTCATTTGCCTTTATTTCTACAAATCCCCTATTCCACATATTGGGATGGTTTTTATTCAAATGATGTTTCTGAGCAAGAATAGATGATTTCGACAAAAGTGAGAGATGTTTTGTCCATAATAGACCCAAGAAGAAAAACCTCCTTCATTTTTTACATTGGTCTCATGGTTTGGGAGAAATGTCCAAACAATCATTTGCCAGAAGAGAGTTGTTGCACTTTTGGAGTGACCTTGGGAAAATCAAGATTTATCCTAGCGGGAGTGTCCAATTGACTTGCTTGATGAGTCAAATGATAACTAGACATAGAGAGATTTCCAGTGCATTATCATGAACTCAATTTGGATTGGAGGAAGAGCTCCAAAAATTTACTGAAATGGCACTCTGCATTTTGGCAGCCTCATTCTGCATATTTTAACCAATCTTGGGATATTGAGCTTTTGATAGGGCAAATGAGCTCAAAATGGAAAAATTTGAGATGTGCTGGAAAGTATAATCAACAAGACTTCCAGTGAGCTATCCCATCCTCAATTTGGATATCCAGAAGACAACAAAAAGTTTGATTTAAGTGGTGTTGCGCGTTCAGGAGGTGGTGTTGTGTGTCTAAGCTAGGCGTTACGCGTAGGGAGGTTTCAACACTGCAAAATTACACTGTGTTGTGCATTGAGAAGTGGCATTGTGCATCTATAGTTGGTGCTACATGTTGAGTAGAAAAGACTAGAAAGCCTCCAAACTTCATAAAAACTTCCAAAGAACCCTCTCATCTCTCAAACAAGTAACTGCACTCCCTCTACCTCATCATTGAAGTTGCAATTGAAGTGTTTGAAGGAATTTACCATGACAAATGTGAAACCCTAGTTTCTCCCTCAATGACATTCTAGAAACCATAATCCCCTATATTTTTCCTATCACCTATCACTAAAACCCTAAACCCCTTCCCTACATCACTCCATAACATTCTATACCCCCTCATCCTTCATCCCACAAGTTATATTTCAAAAAAGGGCCCAAACCCATCTCCCTCACTTTCATAATTCATATCCTTCCCTTCATTTTATAGCCCACAGAACACCTCACAAGGTTCTCTCCCATTCCCTTATTCCTAATCACTCTTTCTCACTTCCTTCATCCCTTTTCTAGGAGTGCACAACCTCAAAATTTGCAAACATGGACAGATGAGAAGGCTAAAGAGACTATAGCTACTGAGGTGCCTGGGACCTACATGACATATTAGAGGGGCTCAAGGAGATTGTTTGCAGCTGATAGGCAAGTGTTTGCTCCATGGGATGTGGAAGGGACATTGCCTTCTTCATCAACCCATAGGCAAATGCTTGCTCCACAAGATGTGGAAGGGGCTTTGCCTTCTTCATCAACACAACAGGTGCAGGTGCAGCAGCTGCACAAAGGGAAGGAAAAGATCCCGAAGGAAAGTTTTGATGATGAGGAAGAGAGAGACTTTGATTTGACAGAGCATGATGAGCTGGAGCAGCATTATAATCATCATGACATGGAAATAATTGACTTAGAGGCTCAGGATCAAGAAACAATAAAGGACATAATCATATAGGAAGACGAGGCTCAAGTCCAAGCATTGATGGACAATTTGGAGAATGCCAAGTATGTCATCACAATTTGGAACAAGAGAACAAGCAATTCAGTGACAAGCAGGTCCTCATGGAGCTGGAACTTCTCAAGGTAAAATGATAAGGTAACAAGGAGGCACAGGTCACCTTGACTCCTATTGAGAAGGAAATTTAGGATGATAGAGAGACTTAGCTTTAGAGAGTCAAATTGCACCTAGAGAAGTTGTTGCAAAAGGATAATAGGGACAACCAGATGATTAAGCACATGGCCTACCATTACAGGACCCGAAACAAAATTTGCAACATGAGGGTCAAAAATATGAAAGCTAGACTAAGGCAGGCTCTAAAGGGAAAACAAAGAAGAGGATAGGCTTAGGTTTCTTGCTAAAGCTTCCTTGGCTCATCAAGATGCTTGATGGTGCTGCTGCTCACCAATTTTGGTTAGGTTTGGAAGAGTTTTTGTCATTTGCAAATTTTGAAATTTTGCTTTTCTTAGGGACATCTAATGGACAAATGGCTTGCATCTTTAGATTCAGAGCGATGAGTACATGCACCCTATGGATTTGCTAAGTTTTTGGGGTAGAACTGCTCCACCAAAAGGTAAAAAACACCCTAAAAATGACCTTTCTGCTACTTTTTGGACACACAGAAGCAGTCTTGGGAGAATTAACTTTTGAGATGTCAAATAAGCTTCAAATGAAGAAATTCCAGGTTGTTTGGAAAGTAGAATTGAATAACTTTCAAATGCGCTATCATGGGCTCAATTTGGATGTTGGGAAGGCTTCCAAAAGAACCTAAAAGTGGTTTTGTGCATTGGGCCAATGGCGTTGTGCGTTGGGCCTGTGGTGCTGTGGGTAGGGAAAATTTTGCACAGGATTGCCATTTCACTGTGTTTTGATTGTGATCTTGGATTTTCTCTCGTGGAAAATGTTTTACTGATGTAAATGATGACTTGGCTTGTAAATATGATGGATAATTAGTAGTATAGGGTAGATTCATTAGATTAAAAGTCATTTTGAGCACAAATGAATCAGTTTCCTCACTTGTAGAGGCAAGTATTTAGGATGCCTAGGTTCCATTTTCTTGTTCAGTGTTGGTTAGATTAGCTCCTAATCGTAGGGATTCGACCCCTGAGGATGGGAGGAGGTTGAATAAATGGCTATATCTTCTTCTTCTTTCTCATTGTAAAGGGTTGGACTCAACTGGATGCTTAGACCTTGATTGTACATCATTTTGTAGCAGTTTAACTGGAGATTAATAAGAATTGCAACTATTTTTATGGGATCTATGTGGTGTGGAGTTTTAGTACATTTTCTTTTATTGTGATCGTATGCTAGTATGTTTTTTGTATTACTTTAATCATTTCATTGCTTCTAAGTGAATGCTTTCAAGTTGATAGCCAGAATTCATTACATCACTGCTCTGCTTTGGGAAAACATTCACAATTTCATGTTTTCTACAGTTTCGAAATGATCCATGGTAATCACATGCTCTTCCTAGCCTCTCACCAGTCTTAAAACATCTCACCCATCAAGTCCCAGAGTGCTAAAACTTATGCCTACCTTGCCCCGTTGAACACCCTACAATTTTGACCTAATTCCCTAGTCCTAAACTATCCAGCTCCTCCTGATCCAACAAAACACCTTTAAAATCCAATCAAAACTTTGTGCTACTATACCTAGCCTAAAATCCTTTTCCTGATATAGTCATCTTGGCTAAGATCCTTATAGAGAGAGCCCTCTCCCGACCTAGTAGGGCTAGCTACTTGGCTAAGTGTGGTTTGTGGCTACCCTGGCATTGCCTTCCTTCAGCCCGAGGTTCAACCCAGGTGATAACATTGTTCCTTTTCTATACATGTCATTTTTCCTCTCATCACTAAGATTGATCACTCTAACTTCTTCATTTGTCAGATTGCATACCTAATGCACTTGACTATTTTTTCCATTTATTTCCTTAACTAAGGTGCTCATCTAACACACCATTTCTTTGCTTGACCTAGCACTCCTCTAGTAGACCATTTATTCACTTTAAATTCACACCCAATACCTACTCTCTTTCACACCATATTTCACCTACACACTTAGATTCCATAAGCTTTGAGTTTGACGTGAAAATAGAATTATAATTTATGAAGTGAGGCAGGCAAGCCAACCAGTGTGTGAAAATAGAATGAAAGACAACAAGATAGGGAAAACAGAAAAGTTTTTGAATTTTGATAATCCGGTCTCACATTATGGAGATTGAAGTTTGGTGACATAATAATTTATTAGGATATCGTTATACAATATTAATTGTTTAGGGACTAGCCCACTATCTCCATAAACTTTAATGGTGTTGATTCCCTGGTCAAGCACATGCTAAAATCAAACAAGTCAAACCATTCATCTGGATTTTTTGGTATCATCCTTAGTAGAGAAACCCTAAGATCAACTCCCTAAAATGTTTCTTTACCCTCTCTTATCTTTTAGGTTGTGGCTCGCTATGACAAATTTGGCCATTTCATGATTGACCATTAGCATTTTCTTTAATATGTAATTAATTTATTGTTCTCTTACATTACAACCATTGATTTGCATTTTGGAAGGATACTTCTACATGCATATAACATTAACAGTGGTTGTGGCTATATAAAGTGATATTATGGGGGTTTATTTGAGATTTCTAAGAAATCTTAGAATTTCATTTCCAATGCTTTAGGTGACCATGCCAAATCAATACATTTTGGCACATAGTTTGAGACATATTTTTCCAGCAAACTTAAAGGAATTATTTTCAGCCTACTTTTAAATTTTTGGACAATGTTTTGACACTCATTCTTAGCTTTTGAGGTAGCAAGAGTAGTAACAATCTAGATTATTTTTGTTCTATATTTATACAATAATTTACAATAGTGTTTTGGCACATCTTTTAAGCCCAAATTTGTCCCAAAGCTACCCTCCTTGTCTCTATTCAGAGCACTTGTATTGTCTCTTCTATGATTGGTGAACGTAACATGAATGGAACATGTAAGGTAGGATAATTGTCATCCATTCATATATTTAATGTTATAGCTTAACTTTAGCTAGAAACTCAAGATCAAGTGATATATCCTACCTCATCTCCACTGTAAGACTTCATAAGTTACCTTCACATCAACATCAAATTATTCCTTTACAACATTTATTATTATATTACTGTCGATCACAATGAATTTTTTTGGGGCCCGTAATGCTTGGTTGAATATTGTAAAATATTTCTAGGATTTACTAAAAGAGACAGTTCCAATAACTTCTCTTTGTTTGTTTAGCTAACATGACTCTATTTAAGCCAAACACACCATATGTATAACTTCTTTATTTATCTTTATCAAAACTTGATGGTTGGTATGTTGGAAAATTAAAATGGTATATCTTGGAGAGCCTCACCAACACACTTGAGATATATTTATATTGGAAAGAGTAATTAAGTGTGTCTCTCAAAATTTTGCTATTGTTCACTAGTTCAATTGTTGAAGATAAGAGATGCTTTGTGCATTATCAAGGCCACGCACTTAACATGTGGCCATATTTTGTTGTGTGGCACATTTTAATTTTAAAAGAACAAGGAAAGTAGTAAGTTATGTATGCCCATGAAATAAATTTCATGAATATACATCCTTTGAAAAATGTTTGTATTCAACCTATTTAAGTTTATTTGGGTTTAGTATTCTTGCATTACCTCCTTGCAAAAGTGGTTTTATTCAAGAGTAGTTGTATTTATGGTGTCTTAGTATATGTAAGCTCACTTGTAATTTTACAATGTAAGTGGGTGCATTTTAATTTGAAGTCAAAACCCTTAGTTTTTTGAGCTTGAATTGTTGTAAAATGGATTAAAACATACTCATCATTTAGAGAGATGCTTTGGACTCCTGTAAGAGAAAATATTCACTTTAGATGAATCACTTCTTGAAAATGATATTCAATATCCAAGAATATAAATCATGCTTCATAGTTCATTCTGAAGTGTTGACACATCTTGCAAGGAGATATCTTGATCAGGTGCTCAAAATTATGCTAAAAAATAGAAGTGTCAGAATTTTGTTAAACTCAGCTTCAGATCGAAGAGCTTGTCATTCTGATTCCAATGGTGTGAATGACACTCAAATCCAATCTCGTATATAGAAGTTATATCAATTGAAAGTTTAGATTTGACTTGCTTACATGACAAGATTGGATGATGTGGCAAAGTCCTTCAGTGAATGAGGAGGCGCCAAGTGCTAAGTCACCATTGGCAACCACATGTCTTAAATCATAATTGCAGGTAGGTTGACATTAGAAATCAGCCCCTGAGTAGGGAAGGATGTGATGTATCGGTTGGATTTTTTATTGTGATGGATCGCAATCGCAGATCGATGAAGGGAACAACACTATAGAATCAGCCCCAACAGGTACTAGGTTGCGATGTGACATCACAATCACAAATCAAAATCACAACCCATAGAAGCAGAATCCCACATTTTATTACCATCGATTCACCACCTATTGTGATGTGTGATGGGATCTCGAATGCGATAAGTTATGAATTCCAGTTAATAATCTCATCGGGTCTGTTGATATCACAATCGCACAATCGCCTGTTTTGTTCACAAGACCATAAGACTATCGGGTTTTTATGTCGATTTCAATATGTGATAAAGATAGTTAGTGCCAAAAGATTAAGGCCCACCGCGTGGCAAAATTCTCACTCGGTTAGCGGATTCTGGAGCGAAATTGTGGGTTCTTGTCGGATGTGGAGTATTTTGTGGAAGGAATAGTGGGAAAACAAGCGAAAGTCATAACTTCTTCAGTTTTTAACCAATTTGGTTGCAAGAAGAAGCTAGATAGCCATTTTTGAGGATTCTGAACTCATTGAGACATGTTTCAAAGGAATTTGAGCATTGTAAACACACTTTTGTTGTAATTTTGAGCATAATAGAGAGGCACAAGCATTGGAAGTTGGACCAAGGAGACGTAGCCTAGGAGGGGTGAACTCCTCATCAAATCTCAGTGTTGTGTGTTATATTTTGATGTTCCTTGCTATTATTTTGCTGTTGTTCAACATATGTTTTATGTTAAATTGTTTATAACATTTACATAAGAAACTCTCATGGGAATCAGTTAATTAAGCAAAAATGGTGAATCCTTAAGCACTTTATAAGAAAATGATAAGCATCTTGGGTTTTATTTTGAATGGGGAATTAGCACAACATTACTAATATGTTGCATTTCATATCAAGTTAGTATTAGAGTACTAATTTTTTCTTACTAGATTTTCTTGTGTAAAGAAGGATTTAATTGTTTGCCAATTTTGTGTCATGCTAACAGGGTTAAAACTCAAAAGAGGTGAAGGAAAGCTGGTTCGAAGCCATGAAGTTGGGTCAAGGAGAAGAAGAACAAGGTTTCCACAATCTCCAACACCAGTTCAGCCTCAAGTTGTAGTTAAGACTCTAGAGATCATGTCTCATGAAGAAGAACCTACAAAAATGAGAGAAGATGAGAAGACCTTCAAAAAGGCTTTCTTTGATATGACAAAGATGGTGAAGGTCCTTTATGAAGAGAGGAATAACAGGTTGCAAGGCGAAAGTTCCAAACCTCCAAAAGGAGAAGGCTCTTCATGAGGAGGTAATGGAAAAGGAGGTAATAGGAATGGAGACAAACCTCTACCCTCTCCACCATCTTATTCATCTTATTCTTCACAAGTATCTTCACACTCTTCCACTAATACAACCCTTACTCATACTCGTCATCATTCTTCAAAAGGAGCTGCAAAATCACCTCTACTTAAACTAGATGTTAAACTAGATTAAAAGAACTATCATGATTTGGTAAAATTTAAGACAGTAAAAAGGTCAAAATTTGTAAGAGTATACTCAAGAGTTTAGGAGAAGATCTTGTATGCTAGGATTAGAGTTGCAGTCACAAGATACTTTGTTGAAATACATAGGAGGTTTGCATAGCTATCTTCAATGCACCATTCTTATGTTTAATCCCATGAATCTTGATGAGGTATGTGTTCAAGCTACACACCTCGAAGCAAGAGGGAAAAATGTACAAGAAGAATGTAAGAAGAAGCCATTCTAGAGTGGTGAAAAAGGAAAGAAATCTAAAGGAAAGCAAAAGAACAATGCTTTTGTTAAGAAAGAAGGGGAGAAACCTATGTGCAAAAATTGTTCCAAAGAGGGACATGATGAAGCGCATTGCTGGAAGCTTCATCATAAATTAAGAGCAAAGAAATTTAACAATAAAGGGAAACAAAAGACAAACGTTGTTGTACAACAAGACTTGGGTTCTGACTCAGGTGATGAAACAAATATTGAAGCCACAGTCACTAAAGAAAAAGTCGTGGCAAAAACAAGAAAAGAGGAAGTCATGGCAAGCACCAACACATCAAGTAACTCTAACAATGCTTCAAATGAAAAAAACGGAATTGAGTTGTTCCATATCAAAGTTATTTCCAAACACACCAAGATTGATACTTTGTTTGATAGTGGATCCCACGAAAGTTTAATTTCTACAAACTTGGTCAAGAAGTTGAATCTGGAAATCGTGCCTCAGCATAAACCATATTTGTTGGGTTGGACAACTAGGGATGCAAATCTTCAAGTGACAGGGAAATGCATTTTAAGATTTTATATTACTACCAATTTCGTTGATGAAGTTGAATTAGATGTAGTGCCACGAGATATTTTTTGGAATTGTGCTGGGAAGCCTATATTTGTATGACCAAAAATCTATTTTCCATAGATTTGAGGAAAAATATCGTTTGTTCAAATATGGAGTGGAATATATTGTGAGAGCCCATCATAGAAAGCTTAATATGTCTTTAGCAAGCGCAGGGAAAATGAAGTGTCTAGTCAATTCCAACAAGAATATTGTGCTCCTTATGATCAAGCAGAAGAATGACACGGAGCATGAATCCTTTGTAGGTTGTGATCTGAATCTGAAAGCTAAATTGGTTGATGTGGTCAATCAATATGGAGATGTGTTTCAAGAACTAAAGGTATTGCCACCAAAAAGGGGAATTCAACACTAAATTCAGCTACAACAGGATTGTCCACTCCCAAATACCGGTATGTATCAAATGTCGATTGTGGAAAGTTTAGAAACTAAGAAACAAGCCCAGGAATTGTTAGATAAAGGTGTAATTCATCCCCCTACTTCACCATGTGATTCACCAATTGTTTTGTTACACAAGACAATTGGTGTAGATTATCGAGCTTTGAATAAAATTACCACAAAGAATTAATAACCATTGCTCATAATAGATGATTTGCTAGATCAGTTGAAGAATGAAAAATATTTCAGTAAATTAGAACTGCAAAGTGGATATCATCAAGTTAGAATAGCTGAGGAGGATACTTCGAAGACATCTTTTGAAACCAAACAGGGATTGTTTGAGTGGTTGGTTATGTCGTTCGGTCTTTGTAACGCTCCAACTATATTCGTGAGAGTTTTGAATAGATCCTTTATTGATGAGTTTGTAATTGTTTATTTAGAAGATATTTTGATATTTAGCAAATCCCGAGAAGAGCATGTCAAGCATGTGAGGAAAGTGTTGGATGCCTTGAAAAAGGAATAGTTATTTTTGAAGATGTCTAAATGTGAATTTGGGAAAACTTCCGTAGTATATTTGGGCCACATAGTTGGAGATGGTGAGCTGAAGATTGAACCCTCTAAAGTTTCATTCATTGTGAATTGGCCAATACCCTAATCAGTCATAGAAGTAAGGATTTTTCTGGGAGCAGTGCAGTACTGGAGGAACTTCATTGCCAATTTCTCTTCCATAGAAGTTCCACTACATGCTTTGACCAACGTGAAGGTTGTCTTCTAGTGGGGAGGCAAACCAAAAAAAGGATTTGATCCTTTAAAACAAAATATTAGTTCATCCCCAATTTTAGCATTTCTGGATTTGAAACAACCATTTGAAATACAAATAGATACAAGTGACTATGCCATGGGTGCAGTTCTTTTGCAACATGGTAAGCCCATTTCATTTCATTCTAAGATTTTTAGTGGTGATGTTATTAACAATCCTACATATAATAAAGAGCTTTACGCATTGGTGCACAGTGTGAAGAAATGGAAGCATTACTTAATGGAAAAATAAACCATTATTTAAACCGATCATAAACCTTTGCAATATCTCCAATCTTACAGAAATCAAGGCACTTTCATTGTATGGGATTTTTATAGCAATTCCACTTGGTAATTAGGTACAAGAAAGGTATTTATAACATAGTTTCTTATATGCTTTCTTGATCAGTTGTTAATGTAGCCATTTTACTCAAGAATCATTATTTTCTGCTTGAAAGTTATGTTGAACAATACACACATGATGTTGACTTTCAAGAGGTATATTAAAACTTGAGTCAAGGCCACCAAGCTGAAGAATTAGACTACGATGTACATGATAATCTGTTGTATCATTTGGGAAAACTTTGTGTTCCACAAGGAGAGAGAGTAAATGCCATAAGGGAGGCATAGACTTCTCTTATTGCTGGAGATTTTGGTGTAAGTAAAAAAATGGCAAATCTTCAGAGGTATTTTTACTGGCCTCATATGCTTGAAAGTGTGTCATGTTTTATCAGAGCTTGTTCACTGTGAGCAGTCAGTAAACCTAGCAATAAGAAACTAGGATTGTACACACCACTCACAGTGACTTTACGTCCATGGGAGAGTGTTTCTATTGATTTTGTAGGAGGTCTTCCTTTATTAAGAAAAGGTCATGATTATTTGTATGTAATTGTGGATAGGTTCAGAAATATGTGGATATTAATGACTTGTAAAAAACAAATTACAATTGAACAAATAGCTCAACTTTTCTTTCAAAATGTATGGGTTCATTTTGGATTACCTACTTCTATTGTAAGTGATCGTGTTCCTAATTTGTTGGGAATTTTTGGTCAAATTTATGGACACCAAGTTGAAGAAAAGTATAGCCTTCCATCAACAAATAGATGGTCAAACTGAAGTGGTTAACATGACAGTTATTCATTTTCTAAGAGGATATTGCAGCAAACATCCTAAGTTGTGGGATGAATAGTTGGATTATATTCAACATGCTTGCAACTAAGCAAAACACTCTTCTACTCTAACTTCACCTTTTGAGGCATGTCTTGGTTATTTTCCTAAATCACCTTTGGGTTTCATCTTTTAGAAAGATGTAGCTATATATGGACATAGCGGCATAGATAGAGCAAATAAATTCATTGAGAAAATTTAGTTGATTCACAAAACAGTTCAAGAACAACTAAAAAAGACTCAAGGCAAGTATAAGGCAAGGCATGATAAGCATCATGTGGATCAACAGTTTCAAGTAGGTGATGAAGTTTGGATTTACATTAGAAAGGAAAGGCTTCAAGGTGAAGGTAAAAAGTGGAAACCAATCCATTATGGTCCATTTAAAGTTTTGGAAAAGATTGGTGAAAATGCTTTCAAGCTTGATTTTCCTTCATATATGCAAATTTATTCTTTTGTTAATGTTGAAAATTTGAGATTACATGAGCCTCCTTTGGTTGAAGATCAAGGAGAAAGTGTAAATATTCCATCAATTGAAGATTTTTCTCTAGAATTTCTTGATGAGCTTCAACAAGACACCATACTTGACAGAAGAATGAGGTCATCAAAGAGGGGAAATGTTGATTATCTTCGAGCGGGTCGCAAAGGCACAAATCCATCAAAGGAAAAAATGGATTAAAGAGGGGAATGTGAGGGAATAGTACACTCATCTGTTCAATAACTAAATATGATAATTTTGGGGTCCAAAAGGCTTCTAGTGGGGAGGAGTGATCAGGTGTTCAAAATTATGCTCAAAAATCAAAGTGTTAGAATTTTGTTAAACTTAGCTTCAGATCAAAGAGCTCGTCATTCTGATTCCAATGGTGTGAATGAAATTCAAATCTAAACTCGTATGCAAAATTTATATCAAGCCAAACTTCAGATTTGACTTGCTTACATGGCAGGATTGGATGATGTGGCAAAGTCCTTCAGTGAATGAGGAGGCACCAAGTGGAAAGTTGTCATTGGTCCCCACATGTCACAAATCGTAATCACAGGCAGGTTGGTATTAGAAATTGACCCTCGAGCAAGGAAGCATGTGATGTATTGACGAGAGTTTCGATTGTGATGGATCGCAATCGCAGATTGGCAAAGGGAACAACACTACAGAATCGGCCATAACAGGTACTAGGTTTTGATGCAATATCGCAATCACAAATCACAATCACAACCCGCAGAAGGAAAATTCCCACATTTTATTGATACCACTTCACCATCGATTGTGATGTGCGATAGGATCGTTGATGCGATAAGTTATGCATTCTGGTTAATAACCACATTAGATCCGTCGATCATGCAATCGCCCAATTCCCCATTTAGTTCACAAGACCATAAAACCATTGAGTTTTTACACCAAATGCGGTATGAGATAAATATAGTCGGTGCCGACAGATTAAGGCCCATCATGTGACAAAATTCTCGCTTGGTTAGATGATTTTGGAGTGAAATTGTGGGTTCTTGTCGGATGTGGAGCATTTTGTGGAATGAATAGTGGGAAAACAAGGGGAAGTCATAACTTCTTCATTTTTTAACTAAATTAGTTGCAAAAGGATGCTAGATAGCCACTTTTGAGGATTCTGAACTCATTGAGACAGGTTTCAGAGGAATTTGAGCATTGTAAACACACTTTCGTTGTCATTTTGAGCATAATAGAGAGGCCTAGGCATTGGAAGCTAGACCAAGGAGATGTAGTTGAGGAGGGTGAACTCCTCATCAAACCTTTATGTTGTTTGTTGTGTTTTGATTTTCTTTACTGTTATTTTGCTGTTGTTCAACATATGTTCTATGTTAAATTTTTTATAACATTTACATAAGAAACTTTCATGGGAATCAGTTAATTAAGAAAAAAAGGTGAATCCGTAAGCACTTAATAAGAAAATGATAAGCATCTTGGATTTTATTCTGAATGGGGAATTAGCACATCATTACTAATTTTCTCTATTTCAAATCATATCTTCATCTTCTCACTTTGTATTTAACAATGTGTTAGTTGATGGTTAGCTACTAGCTTCAAATATATATTAGATGATCCTAACCCGCAACCATAATGAAAGCTTGCTTCTAGAGGCTAGAGCCATAGTCATCCAATGCAAGAGTCAAAGTTGTAGCTAGTGACAAATTCTTGTTCCATAAGCATGATTTGGTTGGTGGCCAACCTTAAACCACCACTTGTAGAAGGATTCAACTTCCACTACACATTTCATCAATTTATGTCCATCTTTAAACCATCATCAGGGAGCACTTCCACTTCATAGAGGACTTTAGCTTCTAGCCAAATTCAGAATTGTTCTAGGAACTACTTTAAGCCAAGTTCTAGAGTTGGTGGGCAACCTTTAACCATCACTGGTAGATGACTTCAAAATCTGCTACCTCATTTGGTTTGTGATCTTCCTTAAACCACCTCTGATAGACAACTTCAGAACTTGCTACCTCATTTGGTTTTTGGTCTTCCTTAAACCACCATTTTAGAGAGCATATACAACCGTTGGATGCTATCCAACTTTATATTTCAACTTTCTTCTTGGACGTATATACACCCCTTCAAATTAGGGGGGGAATGTTGGAAACATAATACTTTGGAGCTATACGAAATTGGCTTATTCACTTGAGAGGAGAATGAAAAGCCTCAAGTGAGGGCCAACTGACATAGAATTCCAAGAGACCTATTTGAAGATAAAAATCAAGGGTTGGGAAAAGTGTGTATTAATATGTATACTTTGTGAATAGTACATATCACACAAGTTATCTAAATTTTTTGTTTGCTTTTATATATGTTGAAAAATATCCTTATTGATTCTATATTAATAAAATCAATACAAACTTCCTACTATAACTAATAAATTTGTCATTCAACGAATCAAGAGCTCAACTATGCACACTCTTCTCTCACCTTGAAAATTTCAATCACTGATTGCGACCTCTTCCTTCAGCTCATGACGCCTCCTGCTCTCGAGGCTTGCTTCTCTCAACTGGTATGCGATGGAATATGCAAAGCCTCCTCCTGAGGGTGCATCAATTCCTATCTCATTTGTCCGAGCTTAAGCTTAGCTGGGAGGAAATGTGTAAGCCTTTGCCTCTCTACTCTCCTCCTTGGGATTGTCTCATCCTAGAAAATCCATATCAAAGTTTGTTAAGAAAATCGATGAAATGCCTGAAACAATTCTTCCTCCCTCTCTTCCTCACCGCGCAGTTCTGTCCCTCTCTGAATGAGGTTTGGTGGGCCAGTTTACTGGTCTCTAGCCCTCTCCCCATTCGGTCCTCAAATTGGTATAAAGAAACTGAGCATCATCTATCATGGGTACAATCTCCATCAAATTTTGTGGAAGAGGATATTTTACCTTCCATTTTGAAATGAAAGAGGACAAAGATTTAATCTTTAGAAACGGGCCATATTTCATGGATTCAAGAGGGATTTATCTCAACAGATGGTTTCCGAACTTTGATCCAGAGTTAAATGTGCCAAATGTAGTTCCAACATGGGTGAGGCTTCCCCATCTTCCTCTACATTACTGGGGAGATGAATCTATTAAAGAAATATGAAATGTAGTGGGGAAATATATCAACAGAAATGAGCTAAAGGAAAACATGCATGCCTACACGAGAATATGTGTAGAATTACATATGCAGAAAGGACTTCCAGAAGTAGTTGAGATCAAAGTTGATATCTGGGTTCACATTTAATAGCTAGACAATGAATGAATTCCATTCAAATTCAAGTTATGTCATGAATATGGTCATTTTATAAATAGATGTATTAAAAATCAGGAAACAGAAGAAATAGAAAACTAGGAACCAAAATGGGAGTAGGTTAAGAAGAAAAAGACAACAACCAAACCCAAATCGTCTTTAGTTTCCATTCTCCCTCCCTCTACCTTCCCCCCCACCTACCCCCCTCATCCTCTCCTTCTAGTCCTATTTCATCTAATGACACCCCCTCTCCCTCATCCCCCCTCCCTCTGTCTTTAATCCCCCCCCATCGGATCTTTTGGTCTCTAATCCCTTTGGCTCCCTTGCGGACCCTGATGTCCCATCTCCTCCTGCTTCCTCCACACCACTTCTACCCTTCCGCTCTAACCCTTTCCCTTCCTTGCCTATCCCCTCCAAAACCCCTTTCCCTTCTTCGACCAAATAATCACTCATACCCTCTCCAAAGAGCTCCTCTACTCTCTTCACCACCCTAAAAGGTCAGGCAAAAAAATCAATAGAGAAATTAGAGATGAAGCTGTGAAAAAGGAAATGGATTTGAGCACCCAACAACCTTTGGATACTTTCTTGGAAAAAAAATAAGGAGAAAATCACCCACCCAATCAAAGGGAAAGGCCCCTCTACCCATAACATAAAGTGATAATGATTATAGTCTCCTAGAATTGCAGAGGAATGGGAAGTATGCCAAACATTAAGGCAATGAAATATTTAATAACTTCATAGAGACCAGATATCTTTATGATTCAGGAGACAAAGACAAATGAAAAGGAAATGGAAACAATGATACAAAAAACAAAAAATTACCAAACAACCTCAGGTCCAGCGACCAGAGCCTCAGGAGGAATATGCACACTATGGAAAACCAAAAATTGGGAAGTCATTCAACAAAAAAACGAGTTGCACTAGATAAAAAATACTTTAAAAACAAAAAAAAAAACAAGAGAGAAATAGTTTATTATAAATATTTATGCCCCAAACCATTACAGGGATAAGGAAGTTTGTTGGTCCACCTTAAAAAGTTATCTTATGCGGGACCAAATTAGAGGCATAATAGTAGGAGGAGATCTCAATCTAGTATTGAGCATAGAGGAGAAATTCGGGGGAATATACAATGTTGATCCATATAGGGAAATGTTAGAATCTATTATGGAAGCATGCAAATTAATGGACATGTCTCCTATCAATGGAAAGTATACATGGAGCAACAAAATAATTGGGACAATAACATAAAGGAAAGGCTGGATAGATTTATAATACAAGACAAATTTGCTAATGCCTTCTGCGAGAAAAAATCCAAAATCATCCACACTATAGCATTAGATCATAACTTGGTGCTCTCACCCTCGAGAAGTTAGAAAATCTCAGCTCAGTCCTTTTCAGATTGAACTCCACTTGGAATGACAATGAATAAGTTTAAAAAATCATTGTTGAAGAATGGACAAAATCAATTACTAGATCTCCTAGCTATGTTTGGGAAACTAAGTTCATAGCTAGGAGGGAGAAATCTTGGTACATGAGCTACCGTGGCCTTTGTTTTTCCACCTTTCTTCATATTCATTTTACTTTTTATTTATTTTTCTTTCTTTTAACTGCTCGGGGCTCTAGGGGATGAGAGCATGATGTGTATGATAAAGCAATGATTACCCCCTTAAGGTTGGGCAGTTCATCGCCCACCAAGGGTTGGGACAATCTTGGGTTCCTTAATGATGCAGGGGGCATGAATGGGGGCCCTAGGAACTAGGATGATGGCCAAAATGTTAGAGGGTAGAGCTCATGCTTGAATTTTGCCCATGTGTTAAATTCTTATGTCCCAGCCATCTTTTGCATTTTGTTGTACATTTCCTATTGTAAGTGGCCAAATTATGCTTTTCACTTTCTTTTTAGCTGCATCAACATCTGAGGCATTGTTTCAGGCTTGACCAAAAGTGTGGCCAAGGGGAGGGAGAGGCTAACTCCTTGTGGACCCAATGGACAAATGTGGCACTGGATTCTTGAGGAGAGAACATAATAGTGGGAAAGGATTAACCAAATAGAAACACAAAAAAGAAAGCTAGAAATAATAGAAAAAAATGATAGAATCCAAGTGGAAAAAGAGCAGCAAGAGGAAATGCAGGAGAGTATATGGCAGGCAAAATAGGGATATTGAGAGATGTATAAACAAAACAAAAAAGGAGAAGAAGAGTGGCGGTTAAAATCTTGAAGTCTATGGCTCAAAGTAGGTGACAAGAACACAACGTTCTTCCATAATGTGGCCAGGATAAGAAGAAACCAAAACTAAATAGACAACATAAAAGATAACGAAGGTAGAGAAGTTAGAGGTTAAGAAAAAATAAAGAAGGAGGCTTATGGATATTATAAAAATATTTTATCATCCACGACATCAATTAACGATCATGAAGATTATCTTTAGCATATTGCAAGGAAAATCAGTGAAGTAGAAAACAATGAACTCACAAGAGCAGTTGAAGAATGCAGTTGTTGTTTGGGATTTGCATCTAGATAAGGCCCTAGGCCTAGATGAGTTCCCTATTTCCTTCTATAAAAAAAACTGGATCACTATTAGAAAATATTTGATAAGAATGATACAAGAATGTTTTTGGGAAATTCATGGTTGGAGGATTCACAAACTCTTCCTTCCTTGCCCTTGTTCCAAAAGAGTTAAATGTTAACTCATATAGGTGATTTAGACCCATTTCTCTATGTAACTCCTCCTACAAAATCATAACAAAATTTCTCGCAAACATAATAAAAGTGTTGCTTCCAGAAATAATATCATAAAACCAAGGAGGATTCGTCCCAAAAAGACAAATCCTTGACAACATTCTAATAGTGTGGGAAGCTTTGTACTCTAGCCTTGTGAAAAAAGAAAAATGAATGATTTTCAAGCTCGACATGGCTAATGCATTCGAAAGGGTCAACTTGGGTATTCTTGTTACTGTCCAATATAGATTTGGTATAATAAAAGCCTGTATTGTGGGTCCTTCAATTGCACCATTGGTCAATGGAAGACCAAGTGAATATTTTTAGAGCTCAAGGGGGCTTTGCCAAGGCTGTCCTCTCTCTCCTTTCTATATATCATAATGGAAAACTCACTAAGTGGAAGTATTGAGAAATGGAGACAACATAGGACTATCACAGGATTCTCAATCTCTCCTGAAGTTTAAAGCGTAAACCACTCACTATTTACAGATGACACCTTGGTCATGGAAGGGGCATCCTACATAATGGAAAGAAGAATAAAGAAGGTTCTAAACATTTTTTTGGAAGCCTATGGAGGACTACTAAATAATCAAAAATGAAAAATCTTTGGTTGGAACACACCCTCTCACACTCTCCAAAAAATATCAGAAATTCTAGAAATCCCATTTCAAGAAAAATGGAGCCATTTCCAATATCTAGGACTCCCAATCTCAAAAGAAAATTTGAAGACCGAAATATGGAATAAGTAAATTGAGAAAATGAAACAAAAAGTGTAGAATTGGGGTATGATCTGGCTCAATATGGCAAGAAGGGTGGTACTAATTAAGGCCCTTCTCACAACTCTCCCAGTTTACAAGTACACAGCAATACTAGCCCTGCAAGTATACACAAACAAATTGAGCTAGTAATCAGGGGGTTCCTATGGAAAGGAGGTAAATTTGAGACAGTGAAGCACAACCTTGTGAAATGGGATGAAGTAACTTTTCCATATGAGAAAGGTGGGTTGGAAATAAGACTCCCAAGGATGATGAACTTGGCTCTAGGAGTAGAAATAACATGGAGATTTATAACAGGATAGAGAAGTTGGTGGAAGCAAATCCTGGAAGAAAAATACATGAACCACAACAGAACCCTCTTATTGAGAAAAGGTTATCCAATTAGGCCTTGCTCCCAGGTCTGGAATCTGATTAAAGTAACAATTTCCCTCATCAAAGAAAACTCTTCTAAGATCCATGGTAATGGTAAACTCATCAAAGGAATAATGGGAAATCAACCTATAGCCTGCCAAGAAAATCTTCAGGATCTGAGAAGACGAATGAAAATAAAAGGAATCATTACTCTGGATGACACATCTCTTTGGAGGGATGGAGAATGGTGAGATGGGAGGATTCTCAACCTCCCTCATGGCCTTGTTCCACAGTGGAAGTCCCCAATCTCACATCTTAAGGGGGCTGCTCCACTAAGTCTAGACTCAAAAGATTCCCTTCGATGGGATCTTTATGGAGGGGATTTCTCAAACAAATCTAGATATGCTAACTTACATTAGCATGGAAATCGAGATTGGGATTACTGGAGGGAGGCATGGAAATTGAAACACTTCCAAAAACTAAAGTTTTCATGTGGACGCAGCTCAAAGGAAAAATACTAACCACTGATAATATTAAAAATAAAGTATGAACGCCCATCACACTGTGCTATGTGTCAAGGAAGTGAAGAAAATATTCAACATCTCTTTGTGAGATGCCCATTTACTAGGGCTTGCCGGAAAGGGCTAATTAGTACCTTGAAGGTTAGTATTCTACTATTGTTGCCTTTACATGAACTTTTATCAACCTAGGGAGAAAAATATCCATATTCCTTCAAACATAAAGAAATAGTAAAAAGATATTGGTTGAATTTTCCCTCATTTATGTGCTGGAAAATTTGGTTAGCAAGAAACCAGAGGATCTTTAAATATCACACCCCAAATATTAGAACAATCCTAGCTAAAACATGGAGCACGTATACTGAATTCAGCAACTCTAAAGGAGTTAAAGCAATAGATGTAAAACACATGCAACACGAGGAAAGATTCTGGGCTAATCTCGTGATGAGCAAGGAACAAAAAATACACATCAACAAATCTCCTAATAGCATGCAGAATTGGAAAATCAGAATTAAAAAAGAGGATTTTAAAACATGGACAAAAAATTTAAATAGGCCTTGCTTACTATTTGATGGTGCCTCTAAGTCCAACCTAGGCAAGGCTAGAGTGGGAGGTATACTTTTTGACCCAGGAGGGACAAATCCTATTACTTATGAATGGGTATTAGGAGAACTATCCAACAACATGGCATAAGCATATGGCCACCTCTTGGGAACAGAAATCTTAAGGAAATGAAGTATGAAGAATCTGGTCATAATGGGGGACTCTCCAATAATAATCCAATTGATGGTGGAAATCAAAAGCCCCAAGAACAAGGCCCCGAGACAAATAGAAAAAAGGGTGGGAAAAAATTTGCAGTTTCTAGGTGAAGTCATCTTCAAGCATATCCTTAGAGAAAATAATCGTACAGTCGACATGTAGGTGAATCTGGCTATCAACCGTCCTATGGGAGAATCTAGAATTGATCATGCGATTGCTCAAAAACTAATTCCATAGTATCTCTCGCCTCAATGTGCAGAGAATATCAATCAAAGAGAGAGAAACAGGGTGGGCAACGGTCACTTCAGCTCGAATGGTTAGATATCAGAAGATCAGAAAACCCAAGGCTATCCCCAAGAACATACATGATAGTTAGTCTACAGCGATCAAGTGAATTGTAGCTACTCAAGCTTCCCATGAAATGCTAAAGTCCTCTTCCCTGATGTGGCAAGCTATGCAACAATATATTCTCCCCCTCCTTAATCTTATTTTATTTCTGCCATCTTCACCCTCCCTTTCTTTCCCCTCTGTCTCAGAAGTTGTAATATTTTCTCTTGTCTATGTCGTTGTGCCCCTTTGGGGTTTGAGCTCATCTTCTATGTTTTAGCCTTGCCTCTCTCCTTCACGTAGCTCTAGTGGGTGCTTTCCAAATCCTATTTCCTTCACTCAGATCTAGTTGCCCACGCCTTCCCACAGCTCTGGAGGTGGCTTCAAACATTTTTCCTTCATGCAGCTCCTATCGCCTAAGCCACCACGCAGCTCTGGTGGCCCCAACCTTCCATATTCTTTATCTTTTATGTAGCTCTTGTGGCTTTTTTTTTCGAAGTTTGGTTTCCCTCTCTCTGGCAATTGTGGGTTTTCACAGGACTGTCGAGAGTTTGTTTTTGTTTCTTCTCTCTCTTACTTGTTTCCCCTTCTACTCAGGAAAAATGGAATGGAACTCGGTTGTAGATGTTCCAAAGTGCGAAAACTACATAGTTTGTTGAGTTAACAAATTCATGGTTGAGTAGGTCAGAGAAACGATCAAAGACTACAAATTTGAAGAAAAATATGAGAGTTCCTTTCTAAAGAGACAAATGGAAGAGTAGAGGAAAGAAATGTCTGTGCTAAAACAAAAGTGTATGCATTCGGAGGATATGATCAATTATATGAAGAGCTTACTTATTAATCAAACATGAGAAAACTCCAACTCTCAAAGCAACAAGAACTGGCCTCAGTCCCATAAGGAACCCTCAGTCAACAAAAATTAATTGTAAATGCCTTATTCTTCTCTTTTCTGCAAAGTCTTTCCATTACTAGTTTGTTATGTTATGTAGGTGTTCATTGTTGTTGAATCATTATGTAAGTATTTATAAGGATAGTGCAATTAGTAACCTCAAAAACAAAAGGGGAATATCTTGGAAGATAGGGATTGTTTACCCTGTGTCTCTCTTCTAGGATGACCTCTCCTATTTTGGCTTGATGTAATGGGAGCATGTCTCCCTCCTTTTCCTTTTTTGGAATAGAAATCCAGTAACCAACTTTGCTAAAAAAAAACCAATAAATTTGTTGGATTATTTAGCACTTACCAAAGATACATTGGATTTACCTTTGTGTGCATTAATAATGAAGGAATTCCCATCCTTGATGAAGTTTTATTGGTATTTTCTCCTCATGGAGACTGTACCTTCACGTACATTTCAAGTCTTTTAAACACTAAACGAGACACATCAAGTTATGCTACATGTACCTCCATTTCATTAATATAATGTGCACTTATGGAAAAATTGATATTACATTACATAGTGACCCTAAGCTCTACATCTTTATTTACCCATTCCAATGGATATGGGTGAGGATGCCAAGGAACTTCCAATCCAAGCTTGTTGACAAAATATTCTACTATGAGATTATTGCACAAACTAGAATCAAATAGAACATTCATCTTTTCCTTATTTTATAAACCTAAATATTAATATGGAAGAGTTTAGTCCTATCCTTTTCTTCCTTGGTATTGAGGCTACTCAATTTCATCTCCTTCTACATTATAGTAAAAGAAATATTTTCATGTACATATCATATGATCTTTACTTAGTTGCTTGAATCCATGGGTGGCACATTCTTCTTCTTGACATCCTTATTTGAGTGGATTAAACTTTAGATGTGGTTCCCAACATGCATTTTTAGTCTTGTTATTGATATTATAATGGCTACATTAGTTGTTTACATCCTTGAAGCAATTTTCAATTGTTGTTTTCTTCTTGTCCTTTCCTTTCCACTTCTTCTTTCTATCCTTGGAAGCATATTAGTGGTCTTTCTACCGAGAACCACTTGGTTGGTGTTTATTCTTACCCATAAATATTCTCTAAATATTGTGCTTACATACTTTCCTCATTAACTATCCTTGGTATAAAAAACATCAATTTCCTTTTGTAAATGACTATGTGGACAACCTATATACTTGATGGATACATCCATGATCTTGGTAAATATACTCAACATAACGACCATTTTTATAAACTTGATGGTGCACTTTTATAGAATCTACCCTTACTTCCACTAGAAGTAATGCCAATGAAGCTAAGACTTGAGGGTTTTAAAAACATCCTACTTAGTTATTGGGGGATCACGCTCCAGCTTAAGCATCTCCATGTGGCTTTCCCAACAAGTTTAGTCATGGCCCTTTAACATCAATTAGTCTTATGAAATCATTTTCTCGTCTCATTATTAACTATGAAATAAACTTCTAATTGTTGCAATGCTTGATTCAATTTAACAACAAACTCACCTTGGTAGGGTTTGGTTTCCATATCACTTCCATTATAGATTATGACAAAGTGGTGGCATCAAAACTTGGTCTCTCTTTCTATATCTCATTTTTTTATTTCTTTTCTAGATTTTATTTAAACTCTAGCTTCCCATCTGATCCAATTTTTGAGTTAAAGATACCTAACTCCTCAAAAGGTCCAAACATGTTCGCTAGAGCTACCATGAGGATGGCCATGTTGTGAGAGATGTTAGTGACTTGTGCTTCCATCTTTGAAAATATCTCCTATGACTCATCATATGCATTGTTATTCCTATACTCATCTTCCATGGCTATATTTTTAAAAATTATTTCTTATGCCATTTCCTAGATCCCACAACCTCCCAAAAAACACAAATAAAGCCACTCTAATACCAATATGATTGTTAAATTATCATGTATATTCCACTATCATAGTTTATCACAACTAATCTTACAACATGTTGAAATCCCTTATCATGCAATGTTTTACTTAAGATTTAGATACGTTGTTACTAGCTTAAAGCTTGCAATATTGAATAAACTAAAACAAAAAAGAAATCTAAGAAAATAACACATTAACCACACAATGAATACAACATGTTCCCAAGGAAAACCCAATATGGGAAATACCTAGCTAGAAGGTGAGGCCTATGCTCTACTCTTTTCTTCTTATTTATGAAATGCACATATAAAGAAGGAGATTGTCACTTACAGTAGCAATAGGCATTGTTGTCAATATGGCTATTAAAGGATATTATACTTCCTTTAATTTTCTTTAATATCCTGTGCCCAAATGCTTTGTTCAACGATGGAAGAACAAACAATACAATTAGAATGAAATTGCTTCATTTCCTACCAGCCAACATTTAACATAACCATATAAAGTTATCTAGGGTTAGGGCCATGGTTTTTGCATGCATTAACCCTCAATTACTAATAGGGTTTTAAACTCGTTAGAATATTCTTGAAAGTCCACACATTAATAACTCTATGTATGTGAGTAATAGAAGCTGACACAAAATCCCCCTAGTATTGTGATGGTTAATAGCATAGATCGAACTATGGTGAGCAAAAAATATGTGTAAAAACACCATTTGAAGTTATTTTCTTGCCACTAGAAAGCTCTCAATGTGTACAATAGTGTGAGGAGGTTACCAATTTTATTTGCATAGTTCTAACTCTAAAATGACTACTTAAGACCCTAAATAGGCTCTGAACGTTTCTACAACCTAAATCATCGAAGTAGGAATTAGTTTCTACAACCTAAATCATCAAAGTATAAATTGTCTTAATATTAGAAGTAATAACTCCAAATTTTCTACCAAAAAATACTACAAATTATATAATAACTTATTCCAGATAAAACATTATTTCCCAAAAAAAAAATTTACATTATTTTAAAAATTCCAATTAAAAAAATAAAAAATAAAATATTGATAAAATATTAGGCCAGCAATATTTATTAAAAGAAAAAGTAAAAATCCATTTTAAAAGAATGATAACTATAAATTTATTATGTAAGCATATATTTAACTTAAAAGTATATATAAAATTGTCACTTTTTAAAATCATTAAAACCAGAGTAGACAGCTTTTGTGAGTGTGCAACAACCAATTTGAACATACTTGCAATTATAAAGGTGGGGTACACATTATTGCAGGGTGCAGTTTATGGAATAGCAAGGTGCACCAATTGATTGAGTAAATGAAAAAACACTTACAAAGGAGAATAGGTTGATGTATCCTATCCACTCAACGTCATGTGTCCCATTGGCTTTGAGCATGCGTTGTACAGCATCGACCTATTCCATCCTACTTTAATTTTAATGGGAGTGAAGAATCTCTCTTCAAACCAGAAAATGTGATAAATAATTGAGTGCCGATGGTTTATGACAGTGACCGAATTAGGGTGGGTGCGCATTTCTGGGCCATTTTTTTTTTTATTCTTTATTTGCAGTGTGGAGTGTGTGAAACGCAAAGCTAGAATACAATAATCATATGTAATGTTAAAACATGTCCGTTCCAATTATCTTTAATGGATATTAAATATAATATTTTTTATTTTTTTCTTAGTAAAGTAATATAATTATAATATTAATAATTTTTATATAATGATATAATATTGTATATTGAATTTTAAAAAATGTTAATTAATTTTTAAGGATTTGGTTTTAGTATATTCTAATTAAAACATGAATTATTTTTTTTGGTTGAATTTTGTTTAAAAAATTTGGTAGATATTTTTTAAGCATTATAAATTTAATTTATTTAATTTTAAAATGTATTTTCATTAGATTGTAAATTCTAAAAAAAATGCTATTCATCTATTTGTTAAATTGTCTTTATAATTTTAATATTTTACTAACTATTCACAATCTTTCTAACCATTTGAGTTAACCTATTGATTTTATATTGAATTTTTCAAAATTTATTATAACTAAATACAACTAATTTGGAAAGGGAATTATTGAGAATGAGAATTTGTTACTTGTATACGTTTATTGGAGAGTGAGTGTTGAAAAGCAATTACAATAGGAAACACTAAATCTATCATGGAGACAAGTTAAGATTAGTGGGTCAAGTTAGGTTAGAAAATCAACATTACCATGTGAGAGGAAAGGATGTATATAGAGAATTGAACCTTTGTCAATTATATAAGTGGTAAAAGAAAAATGTGTAATGAATAGTGAGTTTGAACAAAATCATCAAAATATATGTTCAAATAAGAGGTGCATTTATTAATAAACAAATAAGGTGGCAAATCACAATGTCTTCATGCTAAAATGCAAAATACATTTCTCACGATAATAAATGTATTTAAAAATGCAATTAAGAGTTCAGCGGAATATAAAATAAATTGTGAAAATGATATGGAAAATAATAATAAATGCATTTTGAAATACAATTAAAAGTTTATATAATATATAATAAATGGTGGAAATGATATGGAAAATAAATATAGTTAGTTGTTAATTTACTTTAAATGTAGCTATTGAATGTGATATAAAATCAAACAATAAAGTGAAAACAAAAAAGTAATTAATCTTGCAAAATAATTTTTTTACCTATTAATTAAATAAATACTGTAATTTTATGATTTTTTACCTATTAATTTAATAATATTTGTAAGTTTTTATAAATGAATCAATTTTATCAATATTTAAGTTTGGTGAAGATTAAATAATGCTTAAGTTTTTCTATATGAAAATTCATATCATTAAAAGTTCATTAAAACTAATTTAAATTAATAAATTTTAATTTTTTATATTACAAAATTTCAACCACGTAAAATAAATTTAAAACAATTTATTATAATTAAGGAAAAGTTCATTCAAAATAAACATCTAAAATTATAACAATCTTTATAAACCATTTATTCTCAATAATTTTAATAATTTAATAATATAATCACAATTAATTTTAGTTTCAACAATAAAAATTCAAATTTTTTTTAAAATAATATACTAAAATAAATTCATATAAATTTATAATATTGTAATAATTATTATCTCTAATTCTTTAAGAAAATTATAAACAGAAACATTATATATTAATATGTTTTATTTTTTAATTTAATTCATTAAATAAATAATCATAATTTTTTGTGGCTTTCTATAATTATTAGTAGCTTGAATCATCTTTAATTTAGTTACTAATAGTGTAAAATATTAAAGTATCTTACAATGTTAATTTTTTCAAAATTAAATTATTATTAATTAATTCATGAACTTTAATATATATCAGTTTATAAAGTAAAAGGTATTGTTTTTCTTAATATTAAATTATTATTAACCAATTTAGATCTATCTTAATTCTGGGTTTACCAAATATCAAGAAAAGTAAGCTTGTATTTTAAGAAATTTGATCTCTTGGTGTTTGGTAGATCCAAAATTAAAATAGATTTAAGTTGGTTTAATTTCCCCCATTAAATAGACTATATTCCACATTAATACTATGAGTCAATATAATAGATTCTCATAAACCATAAGATATCATGGATTCCCCTAAACTAAGAACTCAAAAACCAGTAATAACTTGACTAAACTAAATATATATATATACATATAAATATTATATATAACATTATATATATATATAGACTAATAATCAATTCATAAATCACGCGCGTTCTTATTTGGAGCTCCCGCACCCCTGCTTCCTCGGCCCCTACGGCCCTCTGCAGGCCTCTTGCCTGGCAGCCCCTGCTGCCGGGCTCTCAACCTCCACTCCCGGCATCCCCGCAATCGAGCTCAACCCCCCTCTTCTGGCCAGTACTTCTGCTAGCACAACCTTAGCGTTTTGTGATTGCAGAGGAGCGTAGTCGTCGCCATGAGTGCGCCAGGGGGTGGGGAGCCCTCTCCCTCACCCTGCCAGAAGACCAACCGATAAAAATCACCCTAGCCCTGGCTAACAGAGGGTTAGTAGGACAATTTATGGGATGTTGGCCATCAACAAAAACAACATATGACTGAATCCAACGCAACTGGAGGCCACAGCTGGAAAACAATGTGATCTGCTATGCTATCGGCAGAGGGTATTTCATTTTCGAGTTCACCTCCAAAGAAGATCGAGATTTGGTTTTCAAAAACGGTCCGTATTTTATGGGAAATCAAGGTCTGTATCTTAATAAGTGGACCCCTGACTTCGATCCCTCAATCGATTCCCCTAAAGAGGTCCTAGTCTGGGTCCGACTTCCCAATCTTTCGATCCATTGTTGGAGCTATCACACCTTATAGAAGATTGGAAATGGTCTCGGCCATTTCATTGACAAAGCAAACAACAAGGGCCAATATACCCGCCAAGAATCTATGTGGAAGTCGATCTGGAAGCTGGACTGCCCGAAGCAGTAAAACTTACAGTCAGAGAATGGCATCACTATCAAAAACTGGATTACGAGCAATTGTCGTTCAAATGTAGAACCTGTCACGAACATGGACACTTCCAAAGAAACTACCCAAAAGCTCCAACAGGGGACAAAGTTGACGAAGAAGGATGGAAAGAAATCAAAAAGGGCAAAGCAGTCCCAAAACTAACTGAGAAGAAAAATTCAGGGCCATTGGTGAAGCCCCAGCCCAAACCAAAAGCCAAAGAAGTTCCTAAAGAGGGTTCTTCCTCTAGGGAGAAGACAGATGCCATTGGGATCCAAGAGGAACCAGAAGACCCGTCGAATAAAGTAAAAGAAGCTGAAGCAAAGTCATCTCTTCCTCCATCTGAGGATGAACAAGTTGGAAAAGAAGAAAATGAGGAGCACATCAATCTTGGCTCTGATTCTGAGGGAGATTCAGAAGATGGAGTCTCAGATTTAGACAACTCGCAAGTCACTCCTATCAAGTCAGCCAGGGGCCGAAAGTCCAAGAAGAAACAGAGAGAGGAGAAAACTTATCTGGATGTCCTCCAAGGCTCTTAGAAAACTCTCAAAGGAATGACGAATACCAGATCTAGGCGCAAGCATGGTAAGGCTCCAAAAGGAGCCACAACCTCCCAAACTAGTAAATAATGAAATACATCTCTTGGAATTGCAGAGGATTAAGCAGCAAGTTGAAAGAAGAAGCTCTGAAAGACATTGTGAGGATGTACTCGCATGAAATCCTTCTCATCCAGGAGACAAAACTAGAGGACCTTCTAATCCTCTAAGAAAGCAAAGTTTTCTAGCATAAAGGCCAAGGGAGAGCAGTCAGTGCTAGAGGCACCTCTGGAGGGATTGCCTCCTTTTGGGATAGCTCCAAATATGATCTGATTCACAAAGAATGTTGCCCCCATTGGCTTCTCATTAAGCTCCTCCATAAATAATCTGGCCACCAAGTAAGTATGTTCAATCTTTATGCTTCGGTTTTACCCTCTGAGAAAAAAATCTGTTGGGACTCGCTCCAATCCTATCTTTTCTTGCACAATCTAGAAAATATAATTATTGCAGGTGATCTGAATGTTACGCTAGCTACAGAATAGAAAAAGGGGGGCTCGCTAATTAGGGACCCAGCTAGAGAATGGGTTGAAGACCTCATTCTAGATTGGGATTTGGAGGATATCAAGCCCACATCTGGGAAATTCACCTGGTCAAACAAAAGGTTAGGCCTAGGCCACATTGCTGCTCATCTGGACAGATTTCTGGTCCAATCCTCCTTCTTGACTTGTGGTCTAATGGCCACCTCTAAAATTTTGTCAAACTACACCTCTGACCATAAACCCATTCTGCTTGAGCTCTCCTTGGATGGAAATCGTGGCCCCATTCCCTTTAGATTCAGTTCTCTATGGATTCATCAAGAAGGATTCCAAGAGGTGGTCTCTGAGGCCTGGAACTGGAAAGTTCAAGGATCCCCTTTATTTGTGTGGGAAGAAAAAATGATGAGACTCAAAAGGGAGCTCAAGGTGTGGGCTAAAAGGTTGAAAACACCCACCGCTAAAAGAAAGGAGATGCATGACAGTTTAGCATGCCACCAATTAACAATGGAGAATTTCGATGTAACGCAAATCCTTCTTCAAAAAGAAGTAGAGTTGCGAAAAGATCTCCATAGAGCAAGTAGGGATTAAGAACAGTTCTGGAGACAGAAGTCCAGAAATCTTTGGTTACAGGCCAAAGACAAAAATACAAGCTACTTCCATAAGCAAGCTGAAGCACGCAAGCACTTCAAAAAAGTAAATGAAATTCACTACCAAAACACTCTGGTTAAAGATTCTGACGGCATAAAGCGAGTTGCGCACTCCTTCTTCAAAGATCTTTATTCTACCCGGGAAGACCCTCCTATCGATTCTCATGCCTATCCAATTGATCTTATTCCTCATTGTGTTCAAGATTCCGACAATATCATGCTGACTGCTCCGATCAATATGAATGAGATTAAAAATGCACTGGATTGCATGGACTTGGATAAAGCCCCAGGCCCTGATGGGTTCACAGTAAGGTTCTATCTGAATTGCTGGCCCACAACTAAAAAAGACCTTCTGAGAATGATCTGTAAATCTCAGACCATTACCAAGATTGGAGGCATAGCACCAACTCGACCTTCCTTGCATTGATTCCGAAAGACAAAGGCACCAACAATTTCAGCAGATTCAAGCCCATTTCTTTGTGTAATACAAGTTATAAGCTGATTACAAAAATAATAGCCAATTGTCTTAAGAAAATTCTACCGGTAATCATCCCTGAAAACCAAGGAGGATTCATAAAAGGGAGAAAGATTCTTGACAATGTTGTGCTGGTGCAATAAGCACTTCATTCAAGATGTCACCAAAAAGAGAAAGGCATGGTAATTAAGCTAGATTTGACAAATGCCTTTGACAGGGTGAGACATGATTTCTTGTTCTTTGTGATGGGGAAATTTGGCTTCTCAAAAGCTCTCATAACTTGGGCGAAAGCCTGCATTGCCTCCCCTTGGATAGCGCCTCTGGTTAATGGTCGTTCAATGGAATTCTTCCAGGCCTCGAGGGGGCTAAGACAAGGTTGCCCTTTGTCCCCGCTTCTTTACGCCATTCAAGCTTCGGTGCTCAGCTTCCAGCTAGACTACTGTCAACAGATCCAAACTTTCCCAGGCCTGAGAATGGCTCAAAATGTTAAAGACATAAATCATGCCTAGTTTGCTGATGATACTTTATTATTACTGGGAGGAGCTAGCATAAATTCTGCTAGAACCTTCAAGAAAGAGCTGGACATTTATAAGGAGGTTTCGGGTAGCAAGATTAACTATCTAAAAAGTACGATCTTTGGCTGGAACTGCTCGACCAAGGATTTGACAGACATAGCAAGGCTTTTAGAAATGGAAAGAAACCTGACCTAGGAGTCATTTAAGTATCTTGGGATCCCAATCTTCAAATCAAATCCTAAGGTAGCTCACTGGATGCCCCTGCTAGACAAGCTAAAACTCAGAATACAAGGTTGGGGAGCCTCATGGTTGAATAATGCTGGGAAGGTAATCCTATTGAAATTTGTTCTCATAAGTCTCCCAGTTTATCATAATTCCATTCTTCTTGCTCCTAAAACCTTTATCAGTAAAGTGGATGGTCTCCTAAGAAGATTTCTGTGGGAGGGAGGGAAAAATAACGAAAGAAGGCTTCATTTAGTAAATTGGGACACTATTAAGAAGCCATTCTTGGAAGGAGGTCTACAAATGCAGGATCTGGCAGCCCAAAATCTTGCTCTGGGCTCCAAGCTCCTTTGGAACATTGTCTCCGGGAATCCTAGTTGGAGCAAGAGAGTTCTGTGGAAAAAATATTTTCATGGGCAGCGTTTGAGGTGTTTGGACCAACCTCCTAGAATATCCAAAGGATCTCCAGTTTTCAAACTTTGTCTCACAACTATGAAATGTTTCAATCATAAGCTTTATTGGATCCCAGGTAATGGGAAAAAAAAAATTATGGGAAGACTCGATTCTTGGAGATTAGCCCTTGAATCAGATTGCATATCTGGAAAATATTAGAGTTTGGCTTCAGGCTAGCAATCTAGAAACCCTTTGGGACATCTCGAAATGGACAAAAGATGCAGAAAGTCTATGGGATGGTTGGAATTTGGGGGAGGTCCCTCATTGGCTGGATGGTGAAGCCACGTTATTGTTGGATCTGCTCCAAGGAAAATCTCTCCTAAAAGCCTCTTCTAAGGACAAAAGAGGGTGGGGTTCTCTTCCAGGCTCTTACTTAGTAGTAGAAGGTTACAAAAGTTTGATGGCTGTCCCTAGCGTCCCCCCAGAGCCAACTCAATGGAAATTTATCTGGTCTTTTCCTGCTCTCCCCAAAATTGACTTCTTTTCCTGGACTATGGCGCATAAAAGTATCCTCACTGGAGATAACCTGAGGAAGCATGGAATGGCAGGTCCCTCTAGATGCCCTCTTTGTGTTTCAGATGAAGAAACGACTAATCACCTATTCTTATTGTGCCCCTTTGCTCAAGAAGTTTGGAGGGGTGTCATGATGTTAGGACCTAACAATATAGAGCTCCCAGAAAATATTCAGAACCTTCTTCGAAATTGGGCCAAGTTATCCCCCTTCTGTCTCTCCAAAAAAAACCTTCTCAAGACTAGTTGGATGTGGATTCCTAAATTCACATGCTGGAAACTGTTGCTGGAGAGGAACAACAGAATTTTTAGGGAGGAGAGTTGCAACCCGGTCAGAATTATCACTAAGATCAAAGCCTTGTTGGGGGAGGCTTTAGAAACCAAACCCACCATAAGAAATGGCACGACTCTGGACAGCGAGGAAGATCAATGGTTAAAAGAGCTTGTTCCTAATCATCAGAATAGACCCATTCCTCCTGTTAAAGCCTCTTCTCACTGGGAAATCCGTCTGGAAGAACAGGAATTCATCAAATGGAGATCTGCTTTGGATGACCACTGCCTTTTCTTCGATGGGGCCTCTAAAAGCAACCCAGGAAAGGCGGGTGGAGGTGGAGTTATCTTAAGCCCAGATGGCTCAACTGAGCTTCGCTTTGCTTGGGGTCTAGGGCATGAAACAAACAACAGAGCGGAGGTTCTAGCTCTATGACAAGGTCTAAATCTGGCTTTTAAGAGGAATCTCCTCTCCATCTCAGTCTTTGGAGACTCTAGACTAATTATTCAAGCTATGAACTCTCAAAAGATCCCTTCTCAGGTGCAGTTAGCCCCCATCCTCAAAAAAATTAGACTAGTATTGCCCAAGTTTCAAAAAATCTCCTTCTATCATGTGCTGAGAAAGTTAAACTCACAAGCGAATCTAGCAACCAACCTAGCCTCTATCCGGAGCAGGAGATCCCTGTTAGTCAATGAGGTTGAATTAGACTGCAACATTCCTTAATTTTGGAGATGTCTGGGCCTCTGTATTTCACTGTCCAAAGCTTTGGGTTCGATCCTTTTGAGCTGTCTGCTATTAAGAGGCGCAGGCCTCATATATATATTACATTTCATGTCATTTCGCATCCGCCCCCATCGCAATTCCCAACCAAAGCAATAACCATTCGCCATTGCGATATGCGATGCGTGATGAGAGCCTGAACCCAACCATACGTATATTACAATCTATTGCCATTTTGCATCCGCCCCCATCGCAATCCCCAACCAAAGCAATAACCTTTCGCCATTGCGATATGCGATGCACAATGAGAGCCCGAACCCGACCATACATATATCACAGTCTATTTCCATTTCGCGTTCGGCCCCCATCGCATTCCTTTGCGATGGGCCTTCCCCCCGCCTAATTCCGGTTGCGATATCCGATTTGAACCCGGACCCAATATCGTTTATCTTCCCACATTTATAGAGTTTTAGATCCACTATACATTGTTTTCCGATCTTGGAATTCTTGATCACAACATAGCAATCTGCCAGACAATTCAAAAAGAAAATGCAATGATTCGTGGGTTGATCCGGCTTTCTGGTATGGTGGGCCTGCCTCCTCTCTGCAAGCGCAAAAGCGGTGGAACTCCAAGGCGCCATTCTCGAACAAATCAAGTCCTCCTTCAATCCTCTATCTGCAACCACAATGTAAATCTTTTAGTAGGCTTTTCAAAAACCAATTCTATTGTCCTTGCTGACTGTAACAAGGATCTACAGTGTATCAGTGTTTAAGTCCTTGGCAGCTATTTTACCAATTTTCAAATAAAAAATAACCGTTTTTATAAAAAAAAATCAATTCATCAACCCCGATAATATTCAGATTTGTGCTATGACGAAAATTAACATTCACATTTTTGCCATGACGAAAATGCTGAGTATTCAAGTGAAAGGGATGTGACAGAAAAATCATGAGTATTCAAGTGAAAGGAATGTGACATAATTTGATGTATCATATTTTTGACACGAGGAAAGTCATGAACATTCGCAATTTCAATTGCAATCATTCAAAATAGAATATTTTGATGGTGTTAATCTATTTTTCTCGATGTCTTTTTCATGATGTATGGCTAATTTGCATTAACTTTCTTTTTTCTTTATATAATTATTTCTCAAATTTACATAAATGTTAGGTTTTTAATTAATTATAAATAATGAATGATAGATAAGGTGGTGCGTGCTTTTTCTTTGAAGCTTTCCTTGATTTAAAGGAAATGAAATTCAAAACACCGATTTGTATTACGAGAAGCAGTTACTTTGGTGTTCAATTACGCAACCGCCTTATCTTCATGGTTCATGAACTCAGTGTTAATTAATTTATTTTTCCACGTGAAGTTTGTCTTATAAAATTTTATTATATATATTTTATATTATTTTTAATGGGATGAATTGTCTATATTGTTGATGGAAAGTTATAAGTTAAAATTTAATCAAAGTTTTTAAAATTATTGTTCATAGTTGAGTTGCTATTTATTTAGATATTTTAGGTAACAGAGATGATTTTAAAAAATATTATTTCAAAAAAATTCTAAAACTTTAGATTAATTAGTTATTATGTTTGAGTCAATATATTCTAATAGATATAGTTTGAATCTTCGTGATTGAGACCTACTAATCTACACAAATAAGTTTATTAAACATACTATTCATAAATATGGAGAATTATAATATAAATTCTCCCACACGATTTAAAAATATATATATAATTACATAAACTTTATTTTATAGCAATATATCTGCATTTTATAACAACGATTTTAAATGGAGTTACACAACCATTTAAATCATATACTTTATTAAGAACAATCATATATATTATTAAGAAATTTTAAGCAATAAAC